>JAVJAQ010003737.1:0-179800 GCA_032362365.1 Zygogramma bicolorata
AAGTTACCTATTGCCGTTATGGTTTAATCTGGCATCATCGCCGGGCGCTTACGAATCGGAAGGACGAAAGTAAAATATATAAAGCGGACGCCAGCTAGCGGAAATTCTTGAATATATTGGACGCTGAGAGGGGGCTCCATGAAAGGACGCTAAGGAATGGACAAATGAAAATTCCAATTATTTATAGTCGAAAAACAAAGTCCAAACAGTTTCCATGACACGTCGTGTATGAATCTTGAAAATATTCATCTGTACAACTACAGGTTTCTTCGGGTTCGAAGGCCGTCGTTTTTTGGAATTTCTTCCTGACGTTTCGCTGGCTCGAGTGGCTAGCTTCTTCAGAGGTTCATTCATCTTGGAATTCACTCCGATGACTGGAGATTGTTTCTTCGCAAGTTGTATTTATGCCGATTCAGGTAGTTTGCGGTGCTAATTATTCCATTCGGATTCGTGGAATTGTCATTAATATTGATTATCTTGTTTACTTCCTGTGGGTTCGGAGAATAATCATCATTAATATCTGAAGAACTACCTGCAGTTATTATCGATTTTCTCAAAATGGGATTCCATATTCGGTTGAGGTTGACAGCTTCTTCTTTTCTGTTGAAATTATCCGTGTGTTTGTGGATTTCTATTGCCTCCCGTACCAGTCGGCTATGGTATCCCTGGTTGGGTGCAATCAGTTTTGCATTTTCAAACAGAATCCTGTGGTTTCCCTCACTAAGTGCGTGTTCTGCCACAGCCGACTTGTCAATTTGCCCTAGTCTGCAGTTTCTCTCATGTTCCTTTAGCCTAGTTCCCATGGATCTTTTGGTGGTACCGATGTATACCTTCCCACAGGTGCACGGTATGCGATAAACCCCTGCTGCAGACAGTGGATCTCTTTTGTCTTCAGCCGATCTGAGGCTCTGTTGAATCTTCTTTGTGGGTTTGAATACAGTTTTTATGTTGTATTTACTCAGGAGTTTTCCAATTCTGTCTGTGACCCTCGGGATGTATGGCAAATATGCATGTGCAACTATCTGAACGTCCTCCTTGTTTCGAACAGTGGAATTCTTCAGTTTCATGGCCCTGTTGATCTCGGGTACACTGTATCCATTCGACCTCAAGGTCACTTGAAGATGTTCCAGTTCTTCCTCCAGATGTTCTGGTTCGCATATTCTTCGAGCACGTTCCGTTAGAGTAGAAATGACTCCTCTCTTTTGGCTGGGATGGTGATTCGATAGCGCGTGCAGGTACCTATCCGTGTGTGTGGGTTTTCGGTACACTTTGTGGTCAAGTGACCTTGAGGTCGAATGGATACAGTGTACCCGAGATCAACAGGGCCATGAAACTGAAGAATTCCACTGTTCGAAACAAGGAGGACGTTCAGATAGTTGCACATGCATATTTGCCATACATCCCGAGGGTCACAGACAGAATTGGAAAACTCCTGAGTAAATACAACATAAAAACTGTATTCAAACCCACAAAGAAGATTCAACAGAGCCTCAGATCGGCTAAAGACAAAAGAGATCCACTGTCTGCAGCAGGGGTTTATCGCATACCGTGCACCTGTGGGAAGGTATACATCGGTACCACCAAAAGATCCATGGGAACTAGGCTAAAGGAACATGAGAGAAACTGCAGACTAGGGCAAATTGACAAGTCGGCTGTGGCAGAACACGCACTTAGTGAGGGAAACCACAGGATTCTGTTTGAAAATGCAAAACTGATTGCACCCAACCAGGGATACCATAGCCGACTGGTACGGGAGGCAATAGAAATCCACAAACACACGGATAATTTCAACAGAAAAGAAGAAGCTGTCAACCTCAACCGAATATGGAATCCCATTTTAAGAAAATCGATAATAACTGCAGGTAGTTCTTCAGATATTAATGATGATTATTCTCCGAACCCACAGGAAGTAAACAAGATAATCAATATTAATGACAATTCCACGAATCCGAATGGAATAATTAGCACCGCAAACTACCTGAATCGGCATAAATACAACTTGCGAAGAAACAATCTCCAGTCATCGGAGTGAATTCCAAGATGAATGAACCTCTGAAGAAGCTAGCCACTCGAGCCAGCGAAACGTCAGGAAGAAATTCCAAAAAACGACGGCCTTCGAACCCGAATAAAAGTAGTGATACTGAAAACCTCGGCCGCGAAAGCCTCAACTATTTTGTCAAATATTCATCTGTACAACTACAGGTTTCTTGAGAACTACATGACGGACGCTCAGAGATTGAGTTGTGAAAAGACGCCAGGAAGATAGCTGGATGTATATATATATATATATATATATATATATATATATATATATATGTTCGGATAGGTTTCCGCGGTCAGTTGTGTGTTGTTGTTGAGTTCGGGTTGAACCGCGTCTGGAGTTTTGTTCTCGACGTTTCGGCTCCGATTTTGGAGCCATTTTCAAGAGGTGAATGTGACTTCACGCTGAGGTCTCAATCTGCCTACTCCTCAGGTGTTGTCACAGGGGGCAAGGGTTTGTGACTTGACGCCGGGGCCTCAATCTGCCTACTCCCCAGGTCTCGTCACGAGTTCTTTCTGAGGTCTCAATCTGCCTACTCCTTAGATCGTAGGCAGATTGAGACCTCAGCGTGAAGTCACATTTACCTCTTGAAAATGGCTCCAAAATCGGAGCCGAAACGTCGAGAACAAAACTCCAGACGCGGTTCAACCCGAACTCAACAACAACATATATATATATATATATATATATATATATATATATATATATATATATATATATATATATATATATTTATATATATATGTATATATATATATATATATATATATATATATATATATATAAATATATATATATCACGGACGAAGTATGATGCGTTGTTTTTTTCGGGTTTCATTCCGTGTTCTGTGGTTTTGATCCTCTGAAGGATAATTCTCACAACGTTTCGGCAAAGTCTCATTTGCCATCTTCTAGGTGATGTCTTGAGTTTCGATCTCCGAACTCGACTAATTAATTCGAGTTCTACTTCTCAATATATAGGGGTGTTCATTGATGGTATCTTTGATCTGGGCCCCTCCCACTTTCTTCGTTGGTCCGCCTGCATTTGTCATCGTGTCTGGGTAATTACGTGGTAAGGTCCGATATTGTTCCTCTGGTGTAATCGGCTTGTCTTTGTTTAGTGATATAATGGATTTCCACGTTCTTGGTAATCTTTGGGCGTCGTCTCTCTTGTTCATGCTACTCGGTCGTTTCTCAATTTCGATAGCCTCTCTGATTGTTCGAGAGTAGAAGTTTTCATCGCTTGCTAATGTTTTTGTGTTTTTGAAATTGATGGTATGTCCTGTCTCCAATACGTGATTGAAGATGGAAGATGTGGTAACTTTTCCTTTCACTGATAGCTCATGTTCATCCTTGCGTACGTTGATCCGTCTGTTGGTCTGGCCGATGTAGGACTTGTTGCAGTCTCGACATGGTACTTCGTAAACTCCCTGGGACTCCAGTGGTATCTGGTCCTTCGGATTACGGAGTATCGATCTTATTGTACGTTCTGGTACGAACGAAGTAGCTATGTCGTGTTTGCGGAGAATTCTGCTGATTTTATCTGTGGTTCCTTTTATGTATGGTAGTCTGGTTGTTATGACCGGTGTTTCGGGGGTTTTTTGCTGTTTCGGTTTGTTCTTGGAAGCCGTTTTTATAATTCTCTCCGAGTAGTTATTCATTCGAAGAGTTTCCTCGATCGTGTTCCGCTCTTGTTTTTGATGTTCGTTGTCTGCCAATCTGATTGAACGTGTAAGGCGCGAATCCCACTATACGTAACGTCACCGTCACGTCTCCGCACCGTCACCATCACGGTAAATATTCTTACATTGCAAGCAATGACGGCGACGGGAGGTGGACGTGACTGATAGTGTGATTATGTTCATTGCTTGCAATGTAAGAATATTTACCGTGACGGTGACGGTGCGGAGACGTGACGGTGACGTTACGTATAGTGGGATTCGCGCCTAATTAGTGTTTTTGCCACAGCGTGAATCTGTTTTGGGTGGTGATGTGAATTTGCGTTCAGGTATCTGTTGGTATGTGTTGCTTTGCGATATACCGTGTGGCCTAGCGTACCGTCGGGCTTTTTCATGATTAGAACATCGAGAAAAGCGAGCTTGTTGTCTTCTTCAATTTCTTTGGTGAACTTGATCCGTGGGTGGAGTTCATTCAAGTGATTGAAAAACCTTTCGAGTTCCTGATGTCCGTGTGACCAAATCACGAAAATGTCATCAACATATCTCAGCCAGAGTTTTGGTTTCACGTCTGACATTGTTATTGCTTTGGTTTCGATCTCTTCCATGAAGAGATTAGCAATAATGGGTGACAGTGGTGAGCCCATTGGTGCCCCCTCAATTTGTCTGTATCTTTGATCGTTATAGATGAAATATGTGTTTTTTATGCAATGTTCAGCCAAGTCAATGATATGTTCTTCTGGTTTGTATTTCTTTTTGATTACTTCTAGTGCCTCTCTGATGGGTACCTGGGTGAATAAGGACGTTACATCGAAGCTGACAAGGATATCGTTCGGACTAACGGTTTGTGTTTTCAGCACTTCTATGAAATGGTCGGCATTGCGTACGTACGAATCGACCTGTTCCGCATGTGGTTGGAGAGCGTGGGCAATGTGTCTCGCTAATTGGTGAGTTGGCGACCCTATAGAGCTCACGATTGGTCTAAGTGGTGCACCTTCTTTATGGACTTTGGGGAGACCATACAGTTTGGGGCACTTAGATGATTTTTCTCTTGGGACTAGGTGTCTTTTGATATCCTCGTTAATGGGAGATTTATTGATGATCGTTTTGGTGGTTTTTTCCAGATAGGTCGTTGGGTCTCTAGTTATTTTCTTGTAGGCTGGGTCCTCTAGTAGTTTCATCATTTTGGTTTCGTAGTCTATGGTGTTCAACACTACTGTTGCATTGCCTTTATCCGCTGGTAGAATGATGATGTCCTTATTATCTCGTAGGGTTTTCAGTGCCTGGTATTCATTATGAGGTATATTTCTGGTTGGTGGTTTCGCGTTTTTAAGTACATGTACGATGTCCTGTCTGATTGACTCCTGCGTATCCCTGTCTTCTAGTCTATTCAGGGCAGATTCTACATTACTTATTATGTTCTCAAACGGTATGCGACCTGGTGTGACGGCAAAGTTGAAACCTTTGGTGAGCGCCCCAGTGGAGGCCTCATCGAGATGATAGTCTGAAAAATTATAGACCACTCTGGTAGGCTCAATCTTCGGTGTGTTTCTTGTTGTGTTTTGTTTCAGATTAAGATGGTTAAACTTGTTCTTCTGTTTCTCCGTTGTGATCTCAAAGTCATTTTCTGCTCGGAAATCCGCTAATGTATCAATCTTATCCCATATCAGAGGGTGAATTATGTTGCTTAAGAACATGTGTAGTTTGAGCAGTTGACTGCCTGTTTCGTTTAGTTCTCTCCTGGTGTTATGGATATTGAATCGTAGTAGTGCAAAGCTTGTTCTCCTCATGATGTTTATATATATATATATATATATATATATATATATATATATATATATATATATATATATATATATATACATCCAGCTATCTTCCTGGCGTCTTTTCACAACTCAATCTCTGAGCGTCCGTCATGTAGTTCTCAAGAAACCTGTAGTTGTACAGATGAATATTTTCAAGATTCATACACGACGTGTCATGGAAACTGTTTGGACTTTGTTTTTCGACTATAAATAATTGGAATTTTCATTTGTCCATTCCTTAGCGTCCTTTCATGGAGCCCCCTCTCAGCGTCCAATATATTCAAGAATTTCCGCTAGCTGGCGTCCGCTTTATATATTTTACTTTCGTCCTTCCGATTCGTAAGCGCCCGGCGATGATGCCAGATTAAACCATAACGGCAATAGGTAACTTTAAGATGCTACTCGTGGGATGACTTTCTGAGCTCTGATATTTTGCTTTGATACTCTTTTAATTTCACTATGTACTTGTTATTTTTATCTATACACTCATATGTGATTTGTTAAATATATACAATTTATGTAAAACTGACTTTTTCCACAGCTTATAAACATCAGTATTAATTGCCACACTACCTGTGGTCATGTTGTTCGTTATTTAGCTTTGTATTAAGCTTACTCAATACCAGTCCCTACAAGAAATTATATATTTTTCTTCAAACATTACTAAATCATGACATGACCACATATCTGGAAAATGGCCCTAAGAATCACATTCCAACTCATAAAAAATAAATAAATATATTAAGAAAAATTTAT
Source organism: Zygogramma bicolorata (assembly GCA_032362365.1). Taxonomy (NCBI): domain Eukaryota; kingdom Metazoa; phylum Arthropoda; class Insecta; order Coleoptera; family Chrysomelidae; genus Zygogramma; species Zygogramma bicolorata. Next base: position 6,279 of record JAVJAQ010003737.1, read on the forward strand.
TTGTGGAGATACTCTGTTATAAAAGGGTACACGGCAAAGTGTTCACTTGTGTTTGTAATGAGCAGCCAAAATGTATGTTGAGAGGGGGGCCAAACATATACAGTGTCATCCCCAAAGTATGCACCATATGGGAAACTTATTTATTGAGGGTTCTTCGACAAAAAGTTATTCCTGATAAGAGTTTGTGTATCCCCTAAAACTAAACATGCACCAACAAAATACAGTGAAACACACGTAATATACGAGGAGCCTTCAAATATTTGATTTTGAGACAAGAGTATTTTGAAAAATCTCGGAAAATGTTGTTTGGAAAAGTTGTTCAGCATCAAAAAATACATCCAGATTCGAAGGCATGGCCATCTAAGTGAAGTTTTACTTTTTTTTTGATGGCCTTGGGTAGTTACCCATTCGGCCAGTTAGAACTTAATTGGATCACTATAATTATGAACCTAACGACAACTTATTAGTACGTCAGAGGAGGAGACTTTTCACGCCTAGGGGGCTATCAAGGCGACTTTTTTAGCACAAGAGAGGCCCTCGGTAAGGGATCTGGGAAATTGGCAGGTGAATGTATAGGGTCACACAGAAGAACGAGACTATACTGCAGATGAATCAAATCATAGTGATCTCTTAGACATTTTAACAAATGTTAAGAACTTATGCAAAAATTCCATGTTTGAATGAAGTAAATTGGCTATTGTAGTACTGTTTGCTGGCAAGAGTCGCATATCACCGAGTACTGAATATAAATAGTTAATGGCCGTGGCGTTAATTTGACATGAAAACAAGAAATGGTTCAGGTCGTCTTGAGATGTCCCGTCGCAGTGGCATACGGAATCTTCTGCCATATTCATCTTGAAAAGGAGAGACTTGCAACAGCCTACTCCAAAGCAGCACCTCAATAAGAATACGTGAGAATGTCGGGATGCGCTGATTTTTCTGAATATAGGGATCGAAGGTATTGAGGGGTGGGAGGCTGTATAGTGACAAGAGTTTTTCTCAATAAATTGTTTGTGGTGATTTGCCCAATCCAATCTACATTGTGATTTGATTTGGGGAATAATATCTTGTCTGTGAATTTTTTCAATGGTTGTATCTGAGTTTATCGCTTCTTTAGCCATATTGTCGACCATTTCATTTCCTGTAACACCCGAATGTCCTTTCACCCAGAGAAATGTAACCTGAATATTGCGTTGTTGGAGGTTATACAATTTCATAAATATATTTGTAATTTGGTTTTGTGTGGCGGCATTCTTCGCATTCAGTGCTTGGAGGACTGAAAGGGAATCCGATATAATAATGCAGTTCTGTACCAGGTTCAAGCTAGAAACATAGTCCAGAGCTCGGTCTATTGCTGCTGCTTCTGCGTTATAGATGGTCATGTAATTGTTACATTAATATAACCTTCTGACGTTATGTGATGGAACCCAGAAGGCACAACCTACCTGAAGTTTTACTTTTTTACCCATTTTCTTCATAACTATTTTGGACAAGAAAATCTCCAGAAAATCAATGAGTTTTTTCCAAAATACCTATTTTATTTTGACGTTTTGTGACTTGATATTATCGAATATTAAGTTATTGTTAGAATACTGTATAATTTTCAGTAACATTCGGTGTCAACAAAAAATAAAAATAACCTTGCACCAAAAACTTAAAAAATTATTTAACTCTTCAAAAAAATTGACCGTGGTTAACACCTTACTTGTGTGATTTGTAATATTACAGCCTTCTAAAATAAACCGTGGTATACAGGATGCTGTCTATTTATCGTTTTAACAAATTTTTGTTTTCGTAGTCCCCATTTGAGAAAAGTGGGTAAAAAATTGAACTTCACTCAGATGGCCATGCCTTCAAACCTGGATGTATTTTTTGATGCTGAACAACTTTTCCAAATAACATTTCCCGAGATTTTTCAGAATAAGAGTACTTTACTATTGTCTCAAAATCAAATATTTGAAGGCTCCTCGTATATAACGTCTGTTTTACCGTATTTTGTTGGTGCATATTCGGTTTCAGGGGATGCACAAACTTTTATCAGGAATAACTTTTTGTCGAAAGACCCTTAATAAATGAGTTTCCCATATGGTGCATACTTTGGGGATGACACTGTATAGGGCTAGAATTGGTAGTCTTTTTTAATTAAAAAATGTTACTACAGTTGCCACTGTACGGATGGATATAATAATGACTGCAAAAAAAATTTCATGATTCCACGCCAATATTTTTATAAGAAAATACGAAGTTCTGAGACACTGAATGATATTAAATATTTTTTGTGGCCCAACATACCCGAAAACAGACGTAGCAACTTATCGCACCAAAAAAAATCATGCAACTCGAAAAACCTGCATGAATACATGCAATTTTCTGGAGTTTTAGGTGTGAGTTTTACAACAACAGCAACAAAAGCATAACCAAACCTTCCCCTAAGTGGAGCGTTAGGCGTTAGCACTCGAATCATTCAGAAAGAAGTAAATGAAATGATAACTCTTCAAATAAGATATTTCTCGTTCAGAAAATATCGAATTTCAAAATTTCAACACTACCTTTGACGAAAAATGCAAGAACCGAATTTATTTCACCTAAATACTGACCGTTTTATTCCAATAAATTCATTCGAGAGGTTTCTTTGTTTTTTAATGCTGTGCATATCCTTCGCATATTTTTTTTTTAATTTTTAGAGTGATGTAAATTTGCTACTGTTATCGCAGACTTCCATTGTCTGAGTTGTTAGTATCAGCATGACGCGACGTTTCAATCGATTCAGAATTTCCGATCGTTATTGAGTATACTGACTGACCACCTGAGTTAATAAGACAACATTCATAGGGCTTGAGATTATTGGCAGAACTCCCTGTTTTTCTGATGGGACCCCACCTAGCTTGGTATTATTCAATAACAGGTAATTTTCATCGTGTGTCCTGTATCTGGATTCACTACAAATTGCCATCGACTCATTTATAACAAATGTCATAGAGAATGATCCTGCATGTGATGCACAAGAAATATTTTTTCACAAAATGGAGCTCCCCCCCATTACTTGCTGAATGTACGCAATTACAAATATCATATAGAATGACAAATATCATAGAGAATGACCCTGCATGTGATGCACAAGAAATATTTTTCCACAAAACGGAGCTCCCCCCATTACTTGCTGAATGTACGCAATTACTCGAATGGCACGTTTCCAGGTCCCTGGGTAAACGAAGGGGTGCAACTGAGTGGCCCTCTTGGTCGCCCGACTTGAGTCTTTTAGTTTTTTCTGAGCATATAAAACCAAAGTTCACAGCACTCCGAAAGATCCAAAGATAAGCGTTCAACAGTGTGCACATTCACTTAACTAATACGGTATGTTTTCGAGTTGAATCAAATAAAATTTTTAAATTTTTGTCAAAAATTGTCCTTCTGACGTGTATTCGGATTTTATCGAAATTAATTTTCCAGCCTCTAATGCCTTGCGATATATTTCCGATGAGCCACCCTGTATATGACATTACATCGCGTATCCGGAATGAAAAACAAATGGTTTTCAAACCAATTTTTTTTTACCACCATGTATCAAAAATACCGATTATGAATTATTTCGATTCATTCAATTCATGGGGGCTAGTTGATGAATGATCTATTACACAATCCATAGAGGTTGTAAATAACGAATTGAAATTAATTTTTTGTTCTCCCTGTTGTGAGGTTCAAACCAAATAGTTGTAAAGGATATTGGACACACACGACATCCTATCACCACTCTGGCATGATATCCTTAAAGGAAAAGCCATATGTATCACTTCTTTTGTTCGGGTTTGGAGGTCGTCGTTTTTTGGAATTTCTTCCTGACCTTTTGCTGGCGCGAGTGGCTAGCCTTTGAAGAAGCTAGGAATGGTGTGGTTTCCCGCGAAAACCTGAAATCGGTTTATCAAATATCACTCACTCTTTACTCAACGAATGTTTGTCAACAAATACTGCACTTTTTAAAACACGCTGCTTTCTGAAATCAGCCCCTACTCAGCGTTGCCTCTTCTTCAGAAATTGAAAGACGCTTGGAAATCGACGGTCCGAAAGTAAAATATACCTTTCAATGAATATTCAGAAATGCTCTTTGCGTCGCTGGTGGCAAACCTGATGAACTAATAATATACAGAAGTATTCGAAAAATTTGCACAACTATCAAGAAGGCGTCCAACGAATTTTCAAATATGTGAACTACTCTGGTGCTCTGAGTTCAGATTCTACACAGTTTCTTCAGAGCGTCCATATATGGACGCTCTGTTGGAGCCGGACGCTTGGAAGATAGTAATTTGTTAATGTACGGACGCTCGGTAGATAGTGGTATGCTTATATATATATATATATATATATATATATATATATATATATATATATATATATATATATATATATATATATCATGAAGTGATGAAGTATTTTGAATGAGGTATTGCGTAATATACTGAAATACTGAAACATTCTCAAATGAAGATCTTTTAACTGAATTTTCACCATCTGTAGCTAATTATAGTGCCGCTTCTCCCAGCGAACACAATGAATTATTGTTTGTAAGTCCAGACCACCTAGGGGATTATACGATACACATTCATCATACATAATTCAGGTGAAAACTTGTTACCATAGCACATTCAAGACACTTGCAGAGTGCTTTCCTTGAAATTGTTACTTCACTTAGAAATTTCAGATTTCCGCTGGTAACTTCTCGAAGTGTATTCATTGATCGTCCAATTCAGCCTTATATTAATTCCAAGATTCCTGTTCACGCATTTACCCAGGTTCGGATGTTTATTCATAATCAATGCTAGTCGGTTAGGAACGTACATTGAGATTTCATCATAGTCGTAGATAATGTATGATCACTTCAAATTATGTATTTTTGATTTCCCTGAACGATATTCCAAGATACTGTTGATGACTAGGTCCAGCACCTCATCGTTTACCTATTGGTGGAAATTCCAAACTGAGAGATTGCAGATCATCATAACTATCTGATGAAGAATATGTTCCTGTATCGAATGGATACCAGAAAAATTTTGACAACACTAAATGAAGAGAAATATTTATACACCAAAATGAGTGTTAGAAGGTTCCACCCGTGTCTTCATCGAAAGTAGTGGAAACTTCTTCTAATGGAATAGAGGTATTCTTTTGAAGTCAACTTTCCACCAATATCTACTAGATTTACAATGCAGAAAAACTCAAAGTCGTCTCCACAATTTAATATTTGAAAGATGTCAGTACGGTGATTCAAATATTATATTGTGGAGACGACTTTGAGTTTTTCTGCATCGTAAATCTACTACACTCCACTTTGAGATACAATGGACTTTTACCACAGGGTAATATCCACCAGTATGCTACAGGGGTAACCGAATCTCTCTAGACTTCGAAATCGCACGATGATGTTTTTATTAGATTCATTCTTTTCATTTGGCTATGGTGGTCGTTGCAGAAAATCATTACCAAATGATAACAGGAGATATTTGCAACGAATTTGAATATTTTATGACTGAAACTCTTCCAAAATTCACTTGAAGGTGTAGTTTATTCTGTTTTATGGAAAAGTGGATTTTCAATGAAATGTAATCGATTTTGAAGAGATTTGATGAAATGATGAAGATATAGAATCCGAATTGTGGAACTACCTATCTATTCGAAAAAACTTCCAATTGGAATCTCATTCAGCACTGAATCGAGAATAAAATGATTATATTGGTTGAATAATAACCCACATTTTGCATTCACATTCGAAAATCATTCAAATGTATGTCAACCCAGATAGCACTTTGACCTTATTGAAAACTATAAGGGAGTTATATGCCAAATGCCCTATTAATCTGCCTGTGGTCAATAATTATAATAATAATATTTATTTGCATAACTGAATATTACAATCATAATGACCACACAAAATTGCAAACAACTAAATACCGTCTACACTCAATAAGTGAAACACTTATTTAGAGTAATGAGTCAAATCAAAAATGAAAAATGTGGAAAATGTCTGTCACTACACTAAAATGAAATAAAACATATTGAAATTATTTTGATCTAAAATTGAATAAATATCGGACATTTCACTATTAAATCACAAAATTTTTAAATATCATCAATAAAATGTGCAATTTTTTGCCTTGTTTGGACAAAATTAAAACGTTTCAAAGACTTTCTGAATAGGTGAAATACATTCATGTTACGAATTAACTCCGGACCTGTATTGAATAATTTCGGCGCTGAATAATTATAAGAGCGCTGGATAATTGACTTAAGCGTCTGTGTAATGATATGGTTGTTTTTTTCTCTCGGGTATCATAGGAATGAGTTGATAGTCGAAAGCATCTGTTCTTATGGTATGTAGTTACAGTGCTATAATAGAAAAGCTGTCGAATATCAAAAACATGGCCTCAGAGAATGAAGCTTCGATAGAGAAACGCGTAGGCTTGAATAAAACCAATTTCAGGAATCTCTTTTGCAACACTTCTAGCGAACGAATATGGGTGTGAAAGGCTCCTCCCCAACAGGCAATTCTATAGCGTTAGTGACTTTCCACCAGGGCATGATAGAGAGTTTTGAGTTGAGTTGTTTGTAAAATGTTTTTGAGAAATCTGAATTTGTAAAGGATGGAGCGCAGCTTATTGCATAAATATTATATATGAGAATTTCATCTAAGATATGAGTCTATAACGACACCTAAGTATTTTACTTTCGTTTCAGGTGTAATTTGTTGGCCCACATCCAAGTACGAGAACGATGGTCTTATTGAACTGTTGGGTTTTTTCCATGTTAATTGTTAGTAGCCTGTATTCCAGCCAATTCTTTATTGATTGAGTATTTTTCTCTACCGTATTCTTCAGTTCTGACCAGTTATTGGATTCATTAAAAATGACTGTATCATCTACGAAACCTAAGAATTAACCGTTACTCTCGAGTGAAAAGATTCCATTGACATATATACTGAACAGAACTGGCCCAAAACTGTACCTTGTGGAATACCTCGTGGGTTACTCAAAACGTCATCTATTTTCAACATTTGTGTCCTGTTTGAGAGGTAAATTTTCGAACAACTCGAAGGCATTTTTCCGTTTTTCCATATCCTCAAGTGTTTCTAGAAGCAGTTTATGATCCACTGTATCGAATGGACAAGTCGACGAAAAACCATAAGCATGCTTCATTCTCATTCAGTGCAGAGGATACTTTAGACATCAGAGCCAATATCGCGTCTTGGGTGGATACGTTTTCCTTAAATCCATACTGATATTCGGATATCAATTTATATTTTGAAACGTAAATTGTGAGTCGTTTCCTAAGAATCTTCTCGAATATTTTGAACAAGTGGGAGAAGAGTGATATTGGTCTATAATTTGTTATTGCAGTATCATCACCTTTTTGAAGATTGGGACTACAATTGACTGTTCGAAAGATGATGGCCAAGTTCCTGTTTCAATACATGTATTGGATATGTGTGCTAGTGGTCCTGAAATAAATGGTGAAATGCACTTCAGAATCTCAGAGTTGATATTATTAATACCGGTAGACTTTTTATTTTTCAATTCAGAAATAGTTTTGTTTATCTCAACTTCATCAGTCTGAAGAAGAACAAATCTATTGTTTGTGGTAGTCCTATGATATTTCTAATTTCGATTTCATTTCATTTTATTTGCCATTGTTTTCCCCGTATCAATGTATACTGAGTTGAATTCATTGCAATTCAATGCAAACAGATCATCAAACCGTGAAAATTGTACCCATGTTTCGAGTTGATAGGATATCCCAGTCATAATCCAAGGGTAAATCGCTGGTAAAAAATGGTCATGTTGGAGATCAGTTTCTATATGCTTATGACATTCCATGGACATCTTTCCAATGTTCCTGTATACATCTCTTCGACATCACTAAGAAAATTTGAAAAGTTAATTGTGTCATATCAGGGATTATTTTGTGCATGATTATGTCATAGATAAAATATCTCTCAGACATCTCTGAGGTTATTTGAGGATCCGACTGGGTAATGTGAGGATGATGATCTGCTGGACATTTCTGGGATGATTGATGACAACAATGTAACGAATTGAAAAAGTGATGTCATATGGGTTCTGGAGTGAAAAATGACCTAGGATTCATTCATAGTACCCGAATTATATTTGCTGGAGTGCTTGATTTGTGACACTCGAGCAAAACAATGAAAAATCAATGATGAAACCGTACATCCGCAAGAAATTTCTTTGAAATTTCCTCTTTGAACTGAATGAATCAAATTCCATACTCCACTATAGATATAATGTAAAAAACTGAGAGATTTTTTCTTTGGTAACGAAATATTTTTCTCAATGCATACAAAAAATGGCTCGAACTAAATAACAAAGATTAATCAACGTAACTAATCATCGAGGTCAACATATGAATAAAAATGAATGAATATAAAAAATTAAAATCAAACTTTTTCTGTTTGTGAAACCGAACGATCTCTGTCAATGCACCTCTCTGCGTGGTGCAGCCAGTTCTTTCTAGTAGCCTTCACTTCGGCGTCGGTTTAGTTTTTTTTCATTATATCTGAACAGAGAAATACTAGAAACAGTTGTAGATTCCCGAGGGTGCTCATGTGCCTTTTCAATCCGTGGGCATTTTATGTAGCCTAAAAATCATTGAGAATTTAAAGTTATTGATCATGAAATACTCATTATGAATTATACACTACGGAATGAGTAAACCAGCATATTGAATACAATATATTTGAATTCTGTGAAATGTGGATTGAAAATATCAATTATCCACTGACTGGTGCTCATTCGTTCACTGAACTCGCCTTCACCACATAAAAACAAGATGGAGCACTCCTTTCATAATTGAGTTTCTGAGTTTTTCTTTACCAATTGAACTGATATTTCTTGCACTCGACGCGTGTTTTTCGAACAAGGTTAGCATCTTCAGGAGGAGATTGATGATGAATAGGAAGACTAGAAGTCTTTCTATTTCTATGCAATGATCTGGGCCTGCCTTCCATCAGGTAATCGATACGAAGTCGAAATGAATGATTCTTCAAGTTGGCAAAAAGCCAAGAGAATCCTCTCGTCCAGGCCGCTGAAGATTACACTATAGACGACCCCCCTCCCCCGATATGGAAGCCCCGGCACTCAGCTGGCTGGCATGCCTAAATCTCAATGAGTTGCAGGGGAACAGTTAATGATAATCACTGTCTATAGAGACCTCTAATTGTGATCAGAGTCTTACAGACTTTGATGCCATTCAGCAAGTTATTTACCTATCTAGTCGGGAATAGACAGATATTCATACCAGAAGAGTAAATGAGTTTGCTCTAACCCGATATTATCGAAGATGACCCATAGAGGAAACCGCCCAGACAAATTTCTGACAATGATGACGAATGCACCAGGGTATAAGAGAAACGCAAGAATACGCGAAGATCTGGGTCTGCGCTACATCATGGAAATGATGAAAAGCCCAAATCAGGAAATATTCTAGTTGGCGGAAAGCCACAAAAACCCTCTAGTAAGGAACGCCACATATTTTAGACGACTCGCCCCGATTCAAAAAGCCAAAGCACTCAATCTAGTACAACAGGCCCAACGCTGTGGACGGGAGAGTGACCAGTACGATTATACCAAAGAGAAAGGATCATATAAATTTGTCTCAGACATTTCACATTGTTGATACCCTCAACACTTCTCTGAACTCTCCCCTTACCGTTGGATATAACCTATGGTATGATGAAAAAAGTATCTAGGTCGCCACTCATATCCCATGATTGGCTACTGCATCAGATCGTTGGAAATGAGTTCTGCGCCGTCACAGAAGGAGATCGTTGATTATCGAGGTACGTTCTACTCTTCGCCATGTAGAAGTTTCCAAGACTTTGAGCAATGTTGCGAAATAATAACAAGATGAATTTTGATTTCGCATCATTCATCAAACGCTGCACCATTGGTCACTCGAACAAACCTGAGCGGATGAGAATTCCTGGATTGATGTTATCGGAAGGTGTATTTTTTCCAAGTAACTCTCGGCAGATTCTGTAGTTCCGTTACTGAGATATCGTTCTGGTGATCAGTATAATCTTATCATTTCCGAATATTTCAGTAGATTTTCATTTCTTTTTCCTCACTCAATTGTATCTTCTCCGTAATTGTGGATTACGGTTCATAGTTTCGTTTTAAAGATTATCTGATTTTTGCGATGAGTTTCAATATGAAAATCCGGTATGTTGCTCTATATGACACTCAGGCTAATCCTGTCCAACTTAATCATCGAGACAAGAAGACATACCTCCAAGAAGATCAGAAAACTTCGAATCAACACCAATGTCAAGTCGAGATAGAAATTTGGTCCACACAACATGGAGTTACAAGATTTTCTCTTAATTTCATTGTGTTTGACGTGAGTTAGCTATCCAGGGTGACAGCACCTGTCCAGGGTTACAGATGACCCGCTCAGGCTCCGTAACGGAAGAGCGATTTCAAAAATGGCGCTTCATATATAAGCGTGCGACAAAAAAGCGCCCCGACATAATGGCGTGCGACAAAAAAGTGCCTCGACATGATGGCGTGCGACAAAAAAGCGCCTCAACATGATGGCGTGCGACAAAAAAGCGCCCCTACATAATAGGAAAGAAGACAAAGTATTCAACAGAAAACTAAAAATATTTCAAGTAATCATTCATTGACAACAGAAACTTATATCAATCAAGTGAAATCGCCTTCCAAACACTACAAAGATGAATTATTAGCAACAGACTTCAAATATTTTTTGTATTACAAAATTTATAGCCGGATACTATCGTCAGTAGCCTAGTTTTCAGCTGCACGTATTTGTTTTTAGGGTTTTGCTTTTCTGTAACTCCACCACGATATTTAGCCAGAAATATATGTTAAGATACCTGTTCCTTTTTCAACTGTTGTATTAGTTTGAACATATGCGGATGGTGACAATTCATAGTTTTCTGGAACAAATAATGCCAAGCTTCGAGTGAATTGATTGTTATCGACATATCATTCTTGATTCTGTCGAACATATTCCAAATGATTATGTGAAATCTTAGTTCAACGTTATCAATCTTTTTTCCAACATAATCATTCTCCCAATATTCTTCAAGGGGTTGAAGGACAGACATAAATTATTCAGTAAGCGAATTGTACATCCTTTTCTGGAACATAACTGAGGGCGAGCAGCATTTTACATTGCAATCTTGCAAACTCGTTATTCTTATATAGTTGAACAAATAGATTTTCTCGTATTCTGCGCCACAAGTTCTTTGTCAAGTGAAAAAAACAACCGACCATTCTACAGTTTAGGAATGTTTCACAAATTGAAGCCTGTTCAAAATCAACCAATACACTTTTGGGATTTAGATTCGGTTCCAACTTCAACATTCTTGAACTTTTTCATAAGTATCTTCAGTCTTATTCGGCAGGATGGTGAATATCATGGGAATTGATTTAGCGTCGATTATAACGTGGATAGTAAATAACTGTTGGAAGAGTGTTGGGCACGTTTTGAATGTTACGTCCATGGCCCAATGTGGAAATTCTTTCATTATATATTATATAAGTTTTTGTGAGTTCCAAATATCAGAACTCGATTATTTCTTCATTTATTTCGATATCCTGTATACCAGTAAAAGATGTTTAAGATAAATCTTTCTTGTTTCTTTGACGCTGGATCATTCTCCTCGAAGCTTCATAATTAGGCAGACGGACGGCAGCCTCTTCGGAAACCTTGCTCATGCTTGTTTGAATTATTGATCTACGGGTGTCTTGTGTTTCTGCTAATTACCGTATACTTTGCTTATAGATACATACTTCTTTTTCAGCAGGATCCGGAGCATGATTGTGTCCGGAGGTTGGCTTTTTTCCGTGATAGCTAACAATATTTCGGTCCATGCATCCTTCCCTTGTACAACGCCACGATACACTGGTAGAGTGTATTTTATCTTTTCTATATCTGTTACCATGATATAGAATATTTCCACCCTTTTGAGATTTAAGTAAACTCATTTTCGGTGATAATTCATGATACTGAATGACTTTTCAATAAACAATGCGTTACTCCAGTGATGAGTCGCTATTTCGTCGCAGAAACGTATCTTATAGTTCGTCACAGCGCTTTTTCATCCCGCGCTATTTTGTTGCATCGCTATTTTGTCGTTTGCCATTTTATTCATCGCTGTTTTGTCACAACCCTATCCTGTTTCGCGCTATTTTGTCGCATCACTATTGTTTTTCGCGGAAATTTTTAGCGTCGCTCTTTAATTATCGCTATTTTGAGAGGCGCTATTTTTGAAAACGCTATTTCGTTACGGAGCCACCCGCTAATGATCTTATTAGGGAAAATTGGCAGATAAATGAATTCACATACGTCCATTTTTATAAAATCTTCCTGTTGATAATGATATATTATTAGCAGAAAACTATTTCCATTCATTAGATATTCGTCTGTAAGATCTGCAACACCCGCCTCAATGGAAATGTCACCTAAAAAGTAGTCATATCACTCATCTCTGGAGTTAACTGCTACTGTTCCATGATTTCATTTTTTCAGATAACAATGAAACGTGGTGAACAAAACTCATTTTCCAGTAAACACATCCCTCGATTAGACTGAGTGTTGATCATTCTCAAAAAGTTTTTTCAAGTATATTCAAAAAAATCTGAGGAGCATTTTGATCAATCTGCATGCTAGTCACTCTGTCTTATCAATTACAATTTATAATATCATGCGAACCTTTTTTTATGCTACTTCTTCATCTTCAACTCAACACTCCGTCTGTGCCCATTTTTGCACTCATAGTGTATAGTGTAGATAGGTGATAACGTAGGCGCCATGTATACTCGCTTCCATTAGCCAGTGACTGACTTCAAATCCTATTCGCATGATTTACATACGTTTGCTCTTCAGAGTAGCAAGGTTTGCTCAGCTGATAATTACAGCCAGAGTGGGATATGGATAGAGTTATGCAAATCCGTGAAGCAATATGAATTTTATAGGGTATGATACTCAACCTCTCAGGAGAATGATTTGCTACTTCATATCATACAGGTGGAAAATGGGATATTTTGGATAATCCTGGATAATAATTCAACGGAATCATGTATCCGTCGAATAGTTGAGTGAGTGGTTCAACATGAATGATGGGAATTAGTTTACAACTTGTAACCAATTACCAACGGTACTCGAAAGAAACACAACTAGCACAAAGAATTTCTACCAGAGTATATTTCATTCTAAATAATTTGATCTTGTCAAAGGTTGGGAAACTGTCGTTCATTGCACACGTCAATTGGTTTGAGATTTGTGACTCAATGCAAGGAATGGTTATAGTCGAATATCGCGTACACCATTTTATTTTAATTGGTGTTTTCAGAAAACCTCTGGTAATGAGTAACCGAATATGTTCTATGAGAGTTGAAATGAATCTTTCAATAGTTCCGATTGATTGGGGATGATTTGGGGAACAAAAATTAATAATAATCTTGTGAAGACCACCTAGTTCTAATATCATGGAGTTTTTGAATGATGTTCCGCTGTCAACAACAATTTGTTTGGGGACGCAGTGGTGAGAAAAATCGTTTTGGATTCCTCTGAGGTTGTTATCCATCACTCTTTGGAATCAAATCTAGTATGAGTCACCAAATATCCCTCATTGGAATTGATGTTAGCTTGTAGAATACTTAGGTTATCAAGTCTAATGAGACCATGAAAGACATTATGGAATTGAAACAAGAAAAATGTTTGAGTTATCTGCTCTGGGCAGTTTGAAAATTCGTGGATTTATGCGTAGATTCTTGGAATGCTGTTGATACTATGAAAGTTTCGTTTTCAATCAGGTTTAGAAAATATTTGAAAGCTATTTCTGTGTCAATGAATGATTTTTTACATCCGGAATTGATGAGAATTTTTGCATTGGTTTCAGGAAATAAAATGTAGGATAGTTCACTTGGTTGAGTATTATTAAATGGAACTATTTGTGGTTCTACGTCTTTTGGTGGTCCTGAGGGATTACTATGAAATTTTCATCATAGTTTCCAACTTTCAGATCAACATCTTGTGAATCTTGAATTTGCTCTCAAAATATTGGTTATTTTCATAACAGTATCGATCTATTTCCGATTGATTGGCAAATTGATCACTCTGATCATCATTGGCAGTATCCTGATCAATTTCAGTATTGAAAAGTTCTTCTGAAACGAATGTTCCCTGATGTTTGATATGATTATTGGTGATGAATATGGAGATTTTGAAGAAAGATGAGATCTTTTAAATAATGAAAATGAACTTTTATTGACGTTTTTCAACGATTGTCAAATTATATTCTCTTCAAAGTAAACAAATTCTTTTTTCTTGTAACTAATACAATAATACAGCGTGTTCACTGCGTGACACTGTTATCTCATCCTTTTCTCTCTTCTTTTTCTTCTGTAACGATATGTCTTCCTTCTCCTTTTCATTCGAAAGTCTTTTGTTGAGCTGCATTCTTCCAGAGGTTTCGCTGTTTTTCGAAATGTATTCGTCTTGTGTGAGTTTGCCCTGTAAAATATCTGAATTTTCGCCTGATGTCGAAATTTTGAGTGGATATACCCTTTGAAATAGACGTATGATTTCACCTGAATGTATTTTGATACGTGACTTTTGTTTTCGAAAACTTCGAAAAGCCTTTTCAAAAAATTATTTTATTTGAACAGAAAAATATCAAAGACAATGGTGTTGATCGTTTTAAGAATAATGTCAGACTGAATGCATGAAGTTCCCATAGAGGCGATGCACTCTCGGCGACTTGCTGATAAGCGGCTTCTTCCTAGGAATTCTAGCATACTGTCAGCAGAATACGGGGTCGGTGAGAACGTAATTCGTGCCACTCTTGCAATGTTGTCTTTTCCGGGATGAATTTCGAGAATTATTCCAACTGGCCAAGCTACTCTTTTCGTGTTATCGGATCCGACCAGGACTATATCGCCAATAGCTAACTTATCGTTTCTCCTTTGACCGTAATGGACTAGCTTTGCTATATATTCATTCCTGAACTTTTCTCGATGGTTTTCTCCTATCTTCTGTAAGTATCTCAATCTCTTGTTTATGTTTGTTTTACTTATTTCGTTTAAATCTGGCAATTCAGAGCTCTGGATACTTTGTGAGACAGATGAAGGTGTTATAGGTACTAACTCTTCACAATCATCCGATGCATAAGTGAGTGGTCGTGAATTTATGAGCGCCTCACAGTCACAAAGTAGTGTCATTACCTCCTCGTAATCAACTGTCTTTTTTCCCAGATTTCTTCTTAAAAGTTCCTTCACCATTCTCACGATACGCTCCCACCATCCTCCCCACCAAGGTGCTGTTGGGACGTTAAATTTCCAGGTGATGCGTTGAACTGATGAAAACTTCAGAATTCCGTTCCAATCCAGATATTTTAGTTGATTATTTGCTCCAACATAATTTGTTCCGTTATCAGAATATATGACTGACACCATCTCTCCTAGCAATGAATCTCCTGAGAGCTTGTAGAAAAGCATCAGTAGAGAGAGATTCCACCAACTCGGAATGACACGCTCTATAAACAGCGCAGGTGAAAATGACAATCCATGCCTTCTCTTCACCTTTCAAATACAGAGGACCGGCATAATCTGTACCAGTTATTATGAATGTGGCAGACATTTTCAATCTATCGGTGGGAAGTGGTGTAAAAGAAGTTTCCAATGGTCTTGTTCTATACCTTTTACATACTACACATTTGAAAATGACTTCTTTCACCATTTTTCTAGCTTCAATTATCCAGAATCTCTTGCGAAGTATGTTCAAAATGACTTGCACTCCACCATGGCATGACAGAATATGTTGTACTTCTATCAATTTTTTCACGATAATGTGTTTATAGGGCAATATTATTGGGAATTTGAAAGAATGTGCATCGTCTGCGAAAACAAGCTTGGTTCTGACTCTTACCAAATCACTCGCATCCTTGAAGACATACAAGTTAGAAATATTTTCCGGAGATGTACCACTGAAACTTTCATTCTGTATAATTTTCATCAGACGTACTTCCGCTTCAGCAACTTCTTTATAAGTCAACTCATTTTCATATACTCTCATTCCACGACTTTTTTTATAAAAACGAATCATCCATGCAATAATTCTGATATTCGGAAAAATAATTAAATCTGACAGAGGTAATATTTTCTTGATCAACTAAGTTCGAAAGTGTATTTTTTCTACATTCCTCGAATGCATTTTTCTCTGAAAATTCCTGATCTAACGAAGGCCAAAACTGCTTACTTTTATTGAGCCAATCGGGACCCTCCCATCATTTTGCTTCTAATAGACGTTTACAATTACATCCACGTGAAGGAAGGTCAGCCGCATTCATATCTCCCGGTACATGATGCCAATCGTTAACATCAGAACTAGTACGTATTTCAGTCACTCGATTCATAACGAAAGTGGTCCAACTTGATTTTGTTTTGATCCACGTTAACACAACTTCAGAATCACTCAAAAAATATGTATCCAAATTTCGAAAATAATCAACCTGTATAATGAATTGATACAGTCTACATCCGATTACTGCCGCTAATAACTCCAATCTTGGCAATGTAACAATTTTTATGGGGCTTATTCTCGATTTGGCTTGTAACGAGTGACTATAGACGATTTCATTTTCCTCGATTCGAATGAAAATACAAGCGGCATAAGCTAACTTGAAAGCGTTGCAAAAAATGTGCAATGTAACATTCTTTTGGGATGAACTAATTCTGAACATTGCACGAGGTATACTACATAACTGTAATACATTTATTTGTTCCAACCACTGTTCGAAACTTTGAATGATCTCATCTGGCATTTTGGAATCCCAATTGATTTTCAACTTCCAAGTGTCTTGTAATAGTAATTTTGGTACCAAAGTTACAGGACAAGTGAAACCAATTGGATCGAAGATACGTTGTGCTGCTGATAATAAACCCCTCTTTGTAGTGGGGACTTTCACTAGTTCATTCAAAACATGGACGTCACAACACAATGTATCATTTTCGATATCCCATTGCAATCCCAATACTGAAGTTCTACTTCCTTTAGTGGGTAATTCTTCATCTTTTTCGGTGAAGAATCTTGGACTTTTATATACCCATCCCCTCAAATCAAATCCTGCAGATGACATCAACTTCCTAGATTCCCTAATAAATGTCGAAAGTTCTTCCGTATTATTCACACTAAAAAGGAGTTCATTAATTTTTGGGATATTTCTTTCAAGGGTTCAGGGGCCCTTTCCAGGTGATATGAAAGTGTAGCAGCCAGTAAAAATGGACTCGAAGAAATACCAAAAACTACTCTGGTGTGTCTATAAATTTTGAGCTTTTTCATTGAGAAATCCTCCCACCAATTAATGATAAATATGGAGACTTTAAAGAAAGATGAAATCTTTTAACTTATGAAAATGAACTTTTATTGACGTTTTTCAACGATTGTCCTTCATTAACTAAGGCAAACTCACATTTCGACCTATACATTATCAAATACTCACGAAACTTCTCAACCGCTTCATACTCCGTTTCCAATTCTTCATCATCATCATTGTCTAGTGTCATCATACGAATCTGTTCATCAAAGGCGAATAATCTGGATCCTTCATCTTCGATTTGTGCTAAATGGGCTACAATCATGTCTTTTTTCATTGGCTGTGTTCTCAATTCCATTTCTAGTTCGTTGCATGACTTGGTGAACATTTTCCTCAACATATCTCGTTCTTTCTTCACCTTAGATAGATTCTCCACAGTTTGTCTTGTCACGGTCGCCATTAATGATAAATATGGAGATTTTAAAGGAAGATGTGATCTTTTAACTTATGAAAATGAATTTTTATTGACGTTTTTCAACGATTGTCAAATTATATTTTCTTCAAAGTAAACAAATTCTTTTTTCTTGTAACTAATACAATAATACAGCGTGTTCAATATAAATCAGGAACTCCGCCGCAACTCTGCTAAACTCCACAACTTCCAAAAATTGGTATTCCTTGTTGAGACACTCATATGAATTGGCCTATATGATTGATTCTAACGTTGATATGAGGTTGATAGGATTTGGTTTGAAACGTTAGCTGTACTTCTCGTTGATACGCTCATTGGTGTTGGTAAAGGAAAACTTCGATTTTGCTTCGGCTTGAAAACGTTCCTATTTTCAGGTTGTTTGAATACTTGGGCGTTAGAGAAATATGGCTGTTGTTGAATATTTGTTCTTGGTTGGATATTTATTGGCTGGGATGGGAATGTACTTTGGCTGAATTGATTGTTATCTGTGTGAAAATTGAAAGGAATACTTAGTTATTAAATCTTTGCAATACTTAGTTATTAAATCTTTGCTGTGGCATAGGTTGCCTCTGAACTTGTGGAGTTCTGATGTTATTTTTATCAGAGAAATTATGAAAATTTGAAATACTTTCCTCTCTAATCACAATCAAGGACTTCACTTGAAGTTGTTGGTTTGATGTCTACCTAGGGGTTCTCTTAACCCTGCATGAAATGTTTCCAAAGCTAGATCTCGATAGATATCTCGTTTTACTTTTTTGGCTCCTGCTCTCAGTTCATGTATATCGGTATAGCTACACAATAGATTTGGGATATTCAAGCATCTTAAAAAAAATTTTGGGGTTTTTCATTGAGAGCTTGTCCCAACATAACTAAGTCTCTATTGATGCAGGCTTCGTCTCTCACAGCAAAATTCCTGATCAATGCAGTATTCAGTTCGTTCCATGAAGAGATAATTTGAATATTTTCGATCAATTTGGCAATGATACAATTCAATATGTATCCATTTCGAAACATTATCGGCAAGAATAATCATTAACCAGAAAATAACGTGTTCCATAAATCCTTGTATCACGAAATTGATGTTATTTTCTTTATACGATTCATATACCCACCGTCCAAATTCCATTACTCGCATCCAATATAAATATCCAATATAATATATAATATTGAATACAGATAATGATGTCATTCATAATTCAATCACAGCTAACGTTGATGATCATTCATTCGCTAGCTTTACCGAGAAATACCGATGGAATATTCGAATATTTTCCTACGCCTCGGAACGAAATTTCAATTATGACGTTCATATATGGAGCTCATTATGAGATTGCATAAATGGCGTATAACACTGTTAGGAGAAGAATATGCTTTGACTAGTAGTGTGACACATTCTCATATATTTATATATAAATAAATTTCACACTTGTATATATTCCAATATTAATTTTTATTTTTTCAGATTGGGTTACAAACCCAGAAAACTACGAAACAAAAATTTCATCAGTTATTCACTGACAGTTGAACGGCGATTCATATCTCATTTCATCATAGAATCCTCATTTTAATACCGATATTATGGGTTGATTATTTCTCCAAAAAAAGAAACATCAAATATTTAGCGAAATGTCTTTGTTGATATTTGTTGACATTATAATAGCCACTTTTTCTTGCTCAAACTGAATACCAATCAGTCCAAACTTGAATCAAACGAATACCATATATAGGATATTCCGACGCGAATTGAAAGGAGTTTGCGGAAAAAATCATTCATCGAAATAAAATTACATTCTTGGAGCCAGACAGGCTCGTTTCGCGCAGAGAAAAAAACCCTTCAGTTCATTAGTGGGTATATGGATAGAAAAAAGAAGGTTCATATTCTTTTTGCATCGACTCGAAGGAGAAAAAACCAAGAGTTATTTCCCCAAAACTTCCGTCTCTCCTCAAAAATAATCGTGTGATACCACATGAATGAAACATTTGCATTCCTCCGTTTCAACAATATGAACAAAAATCATCCCTTTCCTGATAACATCATACTATAATGGCCTCACTATCATTTCCGAGACAATCACCGTCTACTCAGGAAAATTCGTATAGTTCACATTCACGTATAGAAACACTGTACATCAGTTGACGAATATTTCTCCAAGGCCCTTATGGCTATAACAAGATGTTAAATAATCCTACTTCTGGGATCTCGAGTTAGAAATGTAACGTATTTCTTTTTAGTACATCAATCTCATTCTATCATTTTGATGGACTTTACCAAATTCCGACCACCGGTTAACCTACTGAAATTAATTTATTGAAATTTTTCCCTTTATCATCTTGTGCGGGCAAGGGACGGCTAATGACCATGAATGCCGCAGTAAAATATATACGTACGATTCTCACCACTGAGTGAAGAGTGTCCAGGAAACTGTTTGGTATATTTTCGAACTCATTATAGTTTATTCGCTTGTAAGAATTCTTACACTCTGGCTCCATCAATTGTGTCCCTTTGTCTCTGCTCAGGAAAATATACTTCTGTTGCAAAGAAATTGGATAAAAACCATTCGATCAAGTTACGTCGAATGGGTCAGAATGATACTAGGCGGCCAAAGCTTGTACCTCTATTTCGCCTCTCTCAAGTTCGCGGAATAAAAAGTTCTGTTTTTTTTTTAAGTAGATTTACACAAAATAGAAGCACCGCGTGAATCAAGGGACAGGAGATACGAATTAACATTCACTTGGAATTTCTGAAGTTTGTAAGCCTTAGAAAAAACATCTTACGGCAAGGAGTTCCACAGCTCAGCTATTCTATTGAAAAAAGATTCCTGATCGAGAGAAGTTCGACAGGTCTCCAAATTCAAAATGAAGGGGTACAAATTGTGTACTCGTCGAGTCATCCGTGTAGATATTGCCAAGGGGGGAACGATTGATAACAATTCAGAAGAGAACCGACTGTGAAAATATCTATAGAAGAGCGACAGGTCTCTGACCCTTCTACGATGTTCCAATGAAGTGAGCGAGTCTGTGAGCGAAGAATCACCAACAAGACGGATTGCCTTCTGCTGAATAGAATCAACCAAATACCTATCAGACAAGAATTTCTTCAACAGAGCACACAACTGGTGAGGCAAACCATAAGACGGCAAGTTTAGAAAGGAGACCCCGATGCCAAACTCCATAAAATGCTTTCGATGTCGAGTGCAACGGCTATCGTTTCTCCGAATTCTGTGATTAATGCTGCCAAATATGAGAAACATGAGCCAATTAGTCACTGGTTGATCGTTGATGGCGATTATCAATTATTCCTGATTTCTCTAGATATTTGATAAGCTTAATATTGACTGCTTTTTTTATGACTCTGGCAATTATAGAAAGCAATGCAATTAGTCTGTAATTACAAGGTGAAGTTTTCTTTCCTTTTTTTGGAACCCGCTAAACTCTTGCTGTCCTTCAGGACTTCGGAAAACCCCGAAGTAATATCAGAGGTTGAATAATTCGCAAAGTACTGGTGTCAATTTGTGGGCACATACTTTCAAAACAATTGTTGAAATTCCATCAGATCTGCAAGCTTTATTCGTCTTCAGGTCCACTAAAATATTTCTTATATTTGTTTGGTGAAAAATGATATGACCATCGACAAGCGTGATATTCGGAGGATCTTTTCTCGATGAGTCCAGAGTAGAATTCCAAGGAAACATTTTTGCAATTATGTTTGCTCTTTCTTGGGCAGTGGTGGCTTGTGATTCATCTTCTTTGGTTAAAGGGGGAAATGAACTGAAAGTGAAATTTTTGGCGACAGCATTAGCAAAAGACGAAAACGAACGAGAACCGTTTGGACATTCAAGAAGTTTTGAACGAATTTTATGATTATGTGCTCCTTCAGCAGCTTCAATTGTTGACCTACACCTATTTCTTGCGTTAACATACTCAGATCTCGTCTCCAAACTGGGGTCTTGGCGCCAGCGATTGAATGCCGCTTGTTTGGATGTGACAGCCTTAGAGCAGCTTTTATTGAATCATGGTTTATCAGACTGTTCCATTACCAGAATAATGGTATCAGAGATTTCTTAGCACATAGAGTGGGATCACCTAATGAAAAATAGGCCCTTATCCAAGAAAAATTAGAGAAAAACATTCGACGACCGTTTCAGTCTGCTGACTTGTAACGCCAGACACGACGTGCGGGTAACCATTCATCGGAGCCAAATACGAACAAGTTGTTGAGATCAAAGTGTGATCAGAATTACCCAAGGGGGAGTGAATATTGATCTGATAAATATCAGTACGAGTAGTGAGAAACAAGTCCAGTGTGTTGGCAAATTGGTTATTAGTATCAGGAATACGAGTGGTTTGATCGATGAGTTGTTCCCGATCATCAGTAATAGAAAATACCTCTGCCTGTCGTCCTCTTTCATCTTCTTTTTTTCGAGAATTTGAGCCATGGAGGATTATGTACATTAAAATCACCCAATATGGTGACCTCAGCAGTTGGAGACCCTATAAGCCAAACATCTCCTCTGTGTCAAAATGTATAAAAACCCTTGTGCTATCATTAACTCTTGTAATTCCTTGTAATAGGTGGCGAATTTCAAATGACTCCTCCAAAAATTCTAACTTCTAACAAGCGATCGACTGACAGCCGTTACTGATAACATTATTCGTGAACTTAACTATTCCCGACTCGAGTACCATCTAACGACTAATGTGAAAGCTGGTCCTTATAGAATCACAGTGACGAGAGATCTTGGCCAGTCAATATCCAATCAATTTAATTACTAGGTTTCCTATTCATTCCGTTCACTACTGATTGCGCTGGAAATTTCAGTCAAATAAATATCAGTTGACAAAAAATCAATCAACATAGGCCATGGAATGAAGGAGAAGATATCAATTTTTCTCTCTGTAGGTGATTATTTCATTTCCATAATATGCAATATGAAAGAAAAAACATATGACTGAAGATTTTCCATCATGGGAATAAGAATTCCGGATAATATTGTAATGTGTATTCAATATATCAGAAATTCAGACAATCATATTATTCAATATAGTAATGTATTTCCACTTCTTTCCTCACGCCACCCTACGATCTAAATCAGGGATATTTATCTAAAACGTCAGTCGAATATTTCTTTTCGAACCTCGTCTGCCAACGTTTCCCTTCAGAAATGCCTATGATTTGGAAATATATTTCTCTTTATCATATGAAATATCTTTTCCACGCATTTCACCCATTTATAAGATGTAGTCGAACCGTTTTTCGGTTAGAGCACTCGAGTATAGATTCAATTGATATGATGACGTGACAGTGAATTCCGTGACTATTAATAACTAGAAGCAGGTCTCATGTCTTTTTCTGGTGGTCAAACAGAATACCACTATGCTCATTCATTAACGAGTGGAAGTTCAATGTGGTGAACTACACTGAAATTCTGGATTTGAAAATTCATTGAATATTTCATGATGGTAGACAAAAAATTGACAATAAAGATGGTTGACCAAAATTCTTCTAGAAATTGAACCACAGAACATACATCGATAGAGTAAAAGACTGGAATAGGCTTAAATTACAACATGTTATAACTCAAAATGAATGGACAGCAAACGAGAGGAAAATAAAAAGTATTAGAAGAGGAAGATAAAAAAAAATCAAGCAGTGGAAGAAAAGAAAGTCAGGAGAAATCAAAAACGGAAAAAACATATTTCCCTTAAAAAGTAAAACAAAAAAATCCTGAACACCCCAAGCAACAAGAGGTGGGAGAAAAACGATCGATAAGAAGAATGAAGAGAAAACAGGAGCTGGGAAAGCAGAGGGAATTATCACTACAGCAGTTACAGAATATTCATAGGAATCAATGGTTCTGCAGGAAGAGGTTATCATCACAGTACAATCGAGAGAGTACAGGCAGTTGAAAATCAAGTTATAGAGTTAGATGCAATCGAATCATCATCAATATAGCTGTGGTATATTTTTAAAGCCACCGCTGGCGAAAACATATTTCTTTCATCTAGAAAATGAAAGGAATCAGTTACCCAGAGTGACGGCCGGCAAGAATGTTTACGGACGTTACCCAGAGTAACTGCCGGTAAACTGAACGGCTCTACATCATTTGAAATTTCTGAAATATGACATTGGGGAAGTGTTTTGGAATGTCGAATTGGTTTGTTTTGCAAATATTCCCATAGAAACACTGTAACATTTGCGGTAAAATGAGCTCTTTTTGAAACGACATAATGTTTCAATCAACCAATCAATCAATCTTATTGGTAATAGTACATATAGTGCTCTTACTAGTCAAAAAAAACAGTATACCCGTTAAAATGTAGGTGAAGTTGAATTATGTTTCTTTATTTTTTTTAATGTTATGTTTTCAATATTATGTTAATATAACAATAAAGAAATAATCAATATTACGTTAATCCCTCATCAATAAGTATTCCCAGAAGATTCACCTTATCACTTCTTGGCTGATCTGAATGCAGAGTTCTGAGAGAAAAGTTGATATCTTGTGTCTTGCTCTCGTTAAGAAAAAGTTTGTTTGCTAAGAAATATTCTTTTATCTGATTCTGTCTCTCAGTCACAATTTTTAATTGGTTCTGATAGATGATATACTTGCAGATGAGTGGTGTCATCAGCAAATAGTATGAGTTTCGAGCCAGTTACACTGACATGTAAGTCATTTATATAGATCAAGGAGAATAGTGGCCCCAAAACTGAGCCCTGTGGAACTCCATGCCGCAACTACACAGAACATACTGAGAGCGTTCTCTTAGGTAGGACCTGGAAAAGGCTATTCTATCAGAATGAAATTTGTAAAACTTGAGTTTTGCAGTCAATATGTCAGTTGAGACACAATGAAAAGCCTTTTCCAGGTCAAATAACATATGTATTTAGTCTTTGCTCCCAGCCGTTCAGTAATGTCTGGTAACTTATCGATGGCAGCCACAATAGATCTATTGGACCTAAACCATAGACATTATAACTAATGGACTGGTTCTAAGAGAAAGTTCTGCAGAGTGGGGAAAATAGAATACTTCAAGATTAATCTCTGAGCGAATTACCTTCCCAATGTATCAGACAAAGAGAGGTTAAAGAGGATAGAGTAATTCAAGTCTAGCATAATCATTCTGTCCTTCACAATAACACTTCAATGTGCATATCCTTTCTCTCTCTATTGTATTTCGCATCGTGTTATATGAAAAAATGCCATGAAGGCCAGTCCATCAGTTATAATATCTATGACCTAAGCCCATATTGATCATCCACAAACAAACTCTAGTACTTCTGAAAATATTAGTAGAATGGAAATGGGTCTAGAGTTATTTCTGTGATGAACTGACCCTTTTTTCATAAACAGGAATAACTTTTGCAGTTTTCCACGGAGATATAAATTTACTTTCCTTCATACCGAGATTGGAGAGTTGAGTCAATGGATAAACAATTACATTTTTTAAAGTTGTTATAATACGAGTGGTGGATTCATAATAACCTTTGCTGCTTTTCGTTTTTCAAACAACTCATTTCATCTCTCACTCGAATGAAAGTTACCTCTTCGAATTTAAAGGATATATTTTGATGAGTATGTTGCATATCGTCTTTGAAAAATCTTCCCGATGAATCTAGATCATCAACTACACTTTGTGCAATGTTTACAAAGGAATTGTTAAAGGTATGCGAGTTTACTTTTTCAGACTTTGCTGATTTCTCACTCACAGATGATTTAGAGTTTATTATAGACCACATTGCTATTTGCTTGTTGGTAGATTTCTTGACGGAGTTATCAAAATATTTTATTCCAGATTTTTAAATTTCCAGTCTATATTTTTCGCGATATTCGGATACTATTTGCTTTGGGATCAAATTAGGATCTTGTTTGTGCAAAATATTAATTGTCTGGAGTCGTTCTCTCATTTTTTCAAATTCTCACTAGACCAATTCATTTGAAATGGAATGGAATTTTCAACATTGTTTTTGTTTTCTGAAGAAAATAACATTCAAATGCCTCACCGATAATACCTATGAATCTTCTACTCTGTCACTGCCATTTACAAATGACCAGTCTAATCCCTTGATATTATTGTACAAGCATAACAAACCCTCCTCTGTTATTGGTCGGTATGTCACTCTCGTACTTTCCTAATTTATTTTCAAGTGGCACTCAAAAATTACACCTGAATGATCAGGCAATCCGAAGAGATCATAAGCTTTCACATTGAATAAGTACTGATCAATATTAGTGAATATATTACCTAAACATGCATCATTTCGCGTACTGAACAAAACTGATTCAATGAGACCATATATGATTCTGAAACTGCACATTTAAATCTCCTGTGTGGACGACATTAATGTCTGTGTTCAGACTTTCAAGACATTTGGAATTATCTCAAGAAGTATATAAAATTTTCCGTCTAGTGACCTATAAACAGTCACCAGTTGGATCCCAAGATCAGTGAGATAAATCCCAACAACTTCATAGTGAAATTCCTTCGTGAACTTAGCCAGTTCTGAATCCGTGAGATGAATATTATTTCTCATGTATATACCGACACCCCATTGCGACCTAACTGACCTATAGAAACCTAATGCATTTGTGTAATTAACAAATTTGGTAACATGAAATTCATCTTTCGACAGTCAGTGTTCATTGACACAAACAGTCAATCTCATTTTCTTCAAGAATAGCCTCTATTTCTAATACCTTATTTCGTATGCTTTGGATATTGGTATGAAGTATTCTTAAGTTACGATTCTTAACACAAGAATAAGTCCTGCTATTGTTTTCCAGTAGTTTTTCACTTTACAATTGATATTTTTCATTTTCCATTTGCAAGGCATTTTGCCCTGAAATGCTGTTATTCTGCGCTTTCCTTCCCCTGTCTACTTGATGTTTGTTGTTTATTCGGCTCAGTTTTGAGGATTCACTACCTAGGGATTTCGTGAGATCCTCTTGGTTGAAAAAAATATTGAAACGATAGCTCCTGTTGGCCATACTTTTTTTTTCCATGCATTGTGAATATTTTCTTTCCATGGATGTATATAGATCCGGTCTTTTTGAATTAGGACTTTCACAAACCACTTCTGAAAACATCGGTTTCAGTATTTTTGTCATCAGGATTAGAATTAGGTTTTAACCTAGTAACATGAAGTGCTATTGTCTTCGGGACCTTCTGGATCGCCATCTCAGTGTTCCTCCCGTAACGAAACGACGATTTGTCTTCGACTAGATTTCTGCTGATGCCATTCACTGTTTACTCTTTGTTCAGTGCTAAGTCTTTATTCTTGCCTTTCCCTCATTTTATTTTGACCAACCGCCTCATTTATTCCTGCTTTAATTACTCCTGGATCCACAATATACTTCTTCGACACTTCCTGGGACCTTACATTTGTGTTTGATACCTGTGTTGAAGACGAGTACTTTGAACTCTTTCGCGATTTGTTCATGCTTTAAAAATGATCGGGACCGTGTTCTGAGCCACTGACAAATCCAAAGGAAGGCTAGTGGCAGAACTATTTTCATCAACTTCTATGTTTTTTGGCAAAATGGTGTCTCTCAGGTGATCACAATTTTCCTGAAGCAGTTTGTTTTAACTTCACATTTCCTTTATTATTTTATTGGGTAGCCATATCTCACGTATACAATTCTTGATTGGGTGTAGTTGATCTCCTGGGTCGGGTATACCATTTTCAGTTGAAGCTGTAAAGCACAGCGAAACATTTTTTTCATTTTCAAATTCTAGCTTTTTCACTTCAGCTCAACTATAATGAGAAACTTCCGCACAGTTTAGACACTGTATACCACTTAAATTTTCAGTTTTACAACATTTTGAAACACGCTCAGAATCATCATCATCTGTCGCCATGTAGAATCACTAATGAATTGTTTATATGGAATCTTATATATGGTTGCACGAAAAATATTGTGAACACCATTGGGATTTCAAATTGAGATCGCAGCGTCACATTCCAACTTACTGATAATCACCATTTTGACAACTGTTGCTATTTAAGGTTAGGACTTTGATATTGTTTGAAAATCTCAAACCGTGAATTTCTCAGTTTTTATGTGAACTTCAACAAAGAATTGTGCGACCTCTATTGCGGTTTCAGAATGTTTGTTTTACTTTCGGTTGAACGAAAATAGCTTTTCCCTACGGCCTTATAGGAATGTATCGAATATCGCACTCTCCACTCCCGTGGAGAATAACCTTTATTGTCACTCGTGCGGAAAGTACTTTCCGCACGGCTGTCAATAAGCAGTCAAACACGTGAATCCTGTTAGATTCACAGATGTAATTATTAATTACTCTTCCATATTGATATTATTCACATGAAATCTGGACTGAAAACTTATTATTTTTGAAAATAAAAAAATGAATACTCTACCTACCAACTGAGTAATTCAGATTTGAATCAACGTTATCGGAGATATGTATTTATATCTTGTAAGTCGATTAACAGTGATCTAATTATGATACTTCTTTTATTTTCACTAGTAATTTTTATGATTCCAAATAATTCAATTTGTTCCTCTGTTATATCCAATAATTGAGGATTAAACGACTTACCTGAAGGAAGTTCAATCCAAATTATACGAGGTTGGTCACATCCGAATAGATCACCTAGTAGTAGTACCTCTATGACTGAAATGCGCAAGTTGAAAGAAAGAATGATTCACGATGCCCCTATCTCATGAGTCCTCACTCGAATATCCGTCAATATACCTTGCGATGATATCGCCTTTTTGGGTCGGGATGACAGAAAAAATAATATATTGTTTTTTTTTTTCTTTGAGATGGGTGGGTGTCTCTCTATTCGGATGTGACCAACCTCGTATAATTTGGATTGAACTTCCTTCAGGTAAGTCGTTTAATCCTCAATTATACTTCGGTTGGTCCCATCCGAATAGATCACCTTGTAGATGTTTGAAGAATTATTAAAAGGCGATCAAAATTATATTCAGACTGATCTCATACTAATGAAGTAGTCTAAATGAACTGTTTATGTCATTTGATTCACCACTATAAACTAAGAATTTGATACAGACAGTATTTGAATGCAAATACAATATAATGTTGCAAAACTCAAATAACCAGAAAACTTACACTCGTTCAATGAAATTGCGGAGATAATCCGCAAATGTACCATTTGTGATTACTGGTCTATGTAGAATTTACCAAAAGTATTTTGTTTTTCGGACCAGCCTACATTTGATCGTATGGTGTCCGTGCTCATATTGATTTGGATGGCGCAGGAGTGGCAGCATGTCTTGTGCTGTGGCCTTTGAATTGATCAGTATCAACACCACCAAATTGCAGACTCATTTTCAGCAAACGGTTGAAGAGCTGAGGTGTAGCTGGGTGATGAGGATTTTTATAAGTAAAAATGAAAAAAAAAACCTAATTGAATGTGTGCGGTTTTTTAATTGATAATCATGGATGCCATACACAATTCACGTTTCACCGTGGAAAATGGTGAAAAAAATATATATATGTTTGTATTTGTTGCTCTCTTGGTCTTCTGTGGATAATTTAGGTCTCGGCAGTGAAGAGACAAGCACATCTGCCCCTCAAGCGGAAGACTCGGGTTCAACTTCCCATCGAACTTCCGTGCTGGGACTCACACGCCAAAAGGCAAAAGGCCTCGTCAATACATTTTCTGCGGAAAATTCGACCTCTGAAGGACGACACTCGTCAACCGGTAAACGATTTTTATTTAATTTTTTTTTATTTTATTTTTTTTACTGATCATACAATAAAAATGCTACTCATTCTGATTTTGAATCATATTTTCACGCTTTAGCAAGCTTTAGAGCAACCATAACAATAAGTTTGTGATATATTTTTCAAAATGAGGTTTTCCGATTTTTCTTATTTGGACAACACTTGATAAGGGTCCCAGATTTTCTCATATCGGGAAAAAAGTGGATCGTATTTTGAAAATACCCCTCTAAAACATTTCCATTGAATCATAGTTACATGCATGAGATATCATAGTTTAAGCTGATCTATGTCATTTTCTAGTATTATAATTTTTACCTAGCTGCACCCATGGGCGATCTACCTTATCCACATCTCCTTCACAAATATCCACCAATGAGACGAAAATAAATTGGATGGTTTCATCATATTTGCAATCAGTGATGCCATCAGAATCGCTGATGGTTCACCCCTCAGGTTTTCTCCTGGAAAATGGATGCCAGACAAAATCGGTTCACTCAGGGAAAGATGGCACCACAGTGGATGTAGGTGCTTAAACGAATCTGAAAAAATTATATATTGTGGTTCAAAATACAATATAATGGAATTCAAATTGATATCAATTTGTGGAAACCAAGTTTGGGACTGCGATAACAGAAACACAATACATGTTACTTTGTCCCCTTCAATCATTTTCAATATTCTAGGAAAATGTGGAAGTGGTGATGATTGGGAAAACACAAATGTTTGTGTCAGACCAAGTTAATGTAATGCATCAGTTGCATAACTTATGGGGTTTGGCTGTAAAGATAAAAATGTTTTACCCTATGTGTTAGAGTAGTTAGTAAACAGATCAACTTCAGGTTATCGAAATTTTTGACCCGCTCTTGGAAGGCGTATTCTCGATATTGCATTCCGAAGGTGACACATCATGGACTTTGATCTGCTATAAACTTATATTTTGAATTTATTTATGGGACGAACATCACTAGTTGATAATTATATATATATATATATACATACATATACACATATACACACACACATACACATATATACATATATATTCTCCACCAGAAAACTCAAGTTCCTGAATATCATTATGCTTAATTCTTCACACCACTTCCGAATATCACCAGCCAGTCCGTTGAGGTTTGGGTGCTCCATTCCAGACATCCGGTTGATCTGCGCGTTGACGGTGTTGTTGTCTCTATGCGACAAAATGTGACAGTTTGAGGAGAACTGTCTGAAGGTTTTGAACATCAATGTGAAGTTTGGCCTGCTTCACTGAAACCTTTGGCTTTCTCGTTGTTGCATGTGATATTCTGGAAAATTCAGGCCTTGTTTTACCTTCTAGTTGCCCAACATGAAAAGTCACTGTAACTCGGTGGAAATTTACATTGTCAAAATCTCCTCGATCCGTCTGCAAGGTTATACATCGGTGCCCCTCAAATAATTTTGTAGACGGCCACCTATATTCAACCACAAGGCAAACCGAGATCAAGTGTCAAATGAATTTATTTTCCATTGATATTGAATCGTAATGATTACCAAAATACCTCAAATTTGTTGGATGTTTCCTGAACACTCCATCTTGGTAATACTAATTGAAAAAGATGTCATCTAAATAGCTACAGATACAAAAAATTCTTGAACTCAAAAAATGTATAACCGTTTCTGAGATTTTTGTAAATATATAAGGTGCAAAGATGAGCCAAAACACAAAAAATTCAAATTAAAAAATTTTGTGTCTAAATTGGAATCGCAAATACTCCTTATGTTTATCGGCATCTGTCGAATCCACTGATGTTTAAAAACAATTTTCAGACATCAGATTTTTCACAGCTCCAAGTGAGGGGCTGCGATGAATTCATGCAAATGTTTCAGATTCAAAAGAAATCTATAGCTATCAGTAAGACTCAAATCTGAGAAAATAGCTGAACCAAAAATTGCTCTTGACATTGACGGCTGGTCCAATGTAGTCAAATTCCAGTAATATAGCTAAACACTCACAATAGAGGTTTAGCCGGCTAGGTGGAATTGTCGGGGTTTTTCATAAGGTAGAGTATAAAAATGGATTTTATATCTCTGAACCCATTCCAAAATGTTGGAGTTGTTAGTTATAGATTGCCACTTGCTGTCAAATATTTAATGCGACCAGCGTATAAGTTCAAATATGTTACCTCGTCCATTTGTTGTTGTACGTCGTGAACCGCTCTCACCATCCTCTGTTTTGTCTGCTTGAGGTGTCCCCCCTCTGTTGATTTTCTAAGATTGCCATTGACTTCGATGAGCAGTGCCCTCGAGGTGTTTTGAAGGGAAAGGTTGTACCTTCGGGTCTAGTGCAAGCAGAAATCTCCTGTGGTTCGAAATCGAGGGAGGAACGTTGCATAATGCTTCATCAGCACTGGCTTTGTCAGACAAAGTAGTCTTGAATGCTACAGCATATCGATCACTCATCAGGCATAGCTGTACTGAGGGCTGAGAAACCTTTGCCCGACAAAATTTTAAGGTCCAGTAGAAAACCTCAATTCAGATGCCGAGAAAAAAGGTCTGAACTACCGGATTCAGTTGGGGTGGATATGAGGTAGTGTAATGGCCTGGAACCTGCGCCAACAAAAAAAAATTGTTTTCGTGCGCAAGACACTCGGCGAGCACAACTCAGGAAATGTGCGGGACAAATAAACGGCGTATGATGATTGAAGGTCAGCCGTAGAATGATCTACAAAGTAGATTGCCCCTGCCGATGATCAATGATCAGAAATCATTGTCAGTCTCAGCTGTTTCCAATTATACGTCCACTCACGTCTTTGGTTTCGTTCTAAAACGTGACAAAATATAAAAAAAAACTTACTTACGACGAGTAAGAACGGAGTTTGTCCTTGCTTGTGTCAGATAGGTACACCACTGCAGTGCGAAATCATCCTGGATATCACTACCGTGAAACTTCGCTTCAGTTGGATCATCTCCCAGTATAGTAGTAACCGCGTTATCACTACGGAAAAATTCACTGTTGGTGGCGGAAAATTCCGTTGTCAAATCTGACGACGGACCTGCGCCAACCAAAGAGAAATTGTCTTTGGGCGCGAGACACTCGGCTGGCACAACTCAAAAAGTATGCAGGGCAGAAAACGGCCTAGGATGATGAATAAAGTTCAGCCGTATGTTGATCTACATGGTAGATTGCCCCTGCCGATGTTCAATGATCAGAAATCATTGTCAGTCTCAAGTTATGTAGCGACCGTTCCCAGAGTTCTGCTGCTCTCATGGAAACATGATATGCTGACAGTGGATTTTCTGTTATATTTTATTCATTCCATTTGTAACTCTTGTTAGAGAAAGTCGTCTCGTAATTGTACTTTGTAAAATAAATATTTTTTAAAAAGACAAACTTCCGTCCCAAGTATTTAATTGGCGCAGTCGGTAGGATTTGTGCAGTGCGTTAAAAGAGTTTTTCTTCGCAACTTGGAGTTTCAACCCTCAAGCACAAATTCGACGAAAATCGTGATCCATCGAGGATTGAACCGGACGGACCAAGAGACGACCCTACCACTAGAGGCTACGAGGAATCGCAGAAGAAGGAACCGAAAACTACAAGATTTGGGACCACCAAAATACCTGTAAGTGCCAAGTTTCCTTTTTGCCTTTACTGAACCCTCTGCATAAGGATTTCGGTGAAGATAATTTAGGGCAGTTCATCGCGAACGAAACCAGTGTCTATTCTAGACGATTAGTTTTGAGAAATCAATTTTGTGAAACA
The DNA here is from genome assembly GCA_032362365.1 of Zygogramma bicolorata. Taxonomy (NCBI): domain Eukaryota; kingdom Metazoa; phylum Arthropoda; class Insecta; order Coleoptera; family Chrysomelidae; genus Zygogramma; species Zygogramma bicolorata. The sequence goes on from JAVJAQ010003737.1 coordinate 39,555, forward strand.
AAACAAATTCAAAGTAATCGAAAGTCAATAAATACAGATTTTATTGATTGAAAGATCGATTCATGAACGAATTAGATAATATTTTAAGAAGATTAAGTAATTTATCGGTTCAAGAAAACTCAGTTTTTGACGAGAATAGTACAGAAATTCCAGCAATGGCTCAACAACAAGTACAACCCGTTCAAGTTCAAATGAACTGGAATCTATTCAAGTCTCGACTGAATAACCTCAAACCTTTTGATGGCGATAGTAACGCATTGAATCAATTTATTGACAGGTGTGATTCATTAATTAATACCTATAGAACTTTCAATGATCAATCTTTGAACGAACACATATTCGAATGTATACAAGAAAAATTAATTGGAAAAGCAGAGTATATGGTTGGAAATCGATCAGAACTCAATAATTGGGAAAGTTTGAAGAACGCTCTGAAACAATGCTTTTCAGACCGTAGAGATATAGATTGTCTTGTTCTAGAACTAACGAGAAGCCGTCCTCATAAAGGTGAAGACTTGCTTAGTTTCGGAAGTAGGTTACAATTGATCAGAAGTAGTGTGGTACAGAGGATAAGTAATGATATAACCCTATGTCAAAATGAAAAACTCTACCAAATTTCACATTATGATAAGGTTGCACTCAGTACATTTATTGCTGGCTGCTCAGGCATGCTCAGAAATAATTTACATCTTAAAAGACCCATTTCTTTTGAAGACGCTATGGCATACGTAAATGAATACGAAAATTTCGAAAAACTTTATGGTACCGTACAAGAAACTCATAAACCAAAATTTATTGCCCCCACCAACAGGCAGACCATCAATACCGAATCACTTCCAAAGACACTTTAATCAACAAATAACCAATCACCCAAATACCAATTTTTCTAATCCAAACTTTTCTCCGAGACCTGTTTGGCCCAATCAGCCGATAAATATTCAACCAAGGCAATTACCTCCTCGAAAATTCCCAACTAATCGTGAAGTGTTTGGCCCACCACAAAATGCATTCAAGGCGAAACAGACTCCACCAAATCAATTGCCAAAACCTGAACCCATGTCAACAACTTCTAGGAACCCCACTAGAATGTCCCACCAACAAATTCCAAAATTTCGACATGAACAAATACCGAATTCCAGAAATCAATACGGTTCGAATCAATTGCAAAATCAACCTAGATTTTTCCAACAAAATCAGAAACCAAACTTTATATCTGAAGAATTGTTTTCGAATGAATATGAAGAACCGATTGAATATCATGACCAAACTTATGACCAGTATCAATACTATGAAAACCCCTCTTTTGACGAATTTCACGATCAAAACCAATATCTTATAAACGATATCGATCAACAGCAAAACGTTGTCTCGAATGATAACATCACAGAATTCGATGAAACTGTAAATTTTCAGGCAACAAGCCAACAAGAGCAATCGACTTAGCAGAAATTAATCTCTCATGTAATAATGCTCTACCTTATGTAGAAATAAAAAATCCAAAATTGAAATTACTAATCGATACAGGAAGCTCTCGATCGATAATCAAGCCCATAATAGTCGAAGAATTATTTCCAGATAGAATATATCACTCTAACACAATAATAAAAACAGCTATTGGTAGTCAAAATGTAAGATATCAAGCTGCGATACCGGCATTTTCAGAATTCAATACAGACTATCAGATTGATTTTATTCTATTCGATTTTCATGACTATTTCGATGGTGTCTTAGGATTGACAGACTTGATGAACATGAATTTGAATATTGATTTAGTCAATAAAAAATTGATAGGAAAAAATACTGAAATACCTTTCAAATTCAGACAACCATCCGAATTCAGTGTTTCATTTTCAGTAAATCCTTTAGAAAAAACTATAAAGAATCTACCAGTGAGTATATATGAAGGAGAAATTTTAACAGTCGAAGGAACTATGAATAATCTGATAGTTCCACAAATATTGACTATTGCTAAAGACGGATACGCTCCGATCGAAATTCAGAACCCAACCAATGAAACAATATCGGTAAAACTATTGGAGCCCCTACCAGTCAATCATTTCGAATCCTCAACCTACGAAATATTCGCTCTCGAATCCTTCATTAATCCCGACATATCGACAAATGACCATTCCCAATCAATCGCGAATGAAGTAAAAATTACAGACTTGATTCGTGTTGATCATATGAACTCAGAGAAAAAAGCCGCAATAATCAAAGTATGTAAAGAGTATTCTGATATCTTCTTTAAACCAGGCGACGAATTGACTTTTACTTCAAAAATTAAACACGAGATAAAGACAACTGACGAAATACCTGTTCACACAAAATCATATAGGTACCCATACATCCACAGACAAGAAGTCCAACGTCAAATCAACGACATGCTCGAAAAGAAACATTATTCGACCTAGCTGTAGCCCGTGGTCATCCCCCATTTGGATCGTGCCCAAAAAACTCGATTCATCAGGTAAACAAAAATGGAGGATAGTCGTTATTGCTATTAATTTTTTCCCGATTCCAAAGACTCAAAAAGATATAAAATCATTTCTAGGACTTTTAGGCTATTATCGGAAGTTTATAAAAAAATTTGCCAAACTTACGAAACCGATGACCAAATGTCTTAAGAAAAACGAAAAGGTAGAACATACGAAAGATTTTATTGATTTCTTCAATTCCTGCAAATCAATTCTCACATCTGAACCTGTATTAGCATACCCTGACTTTGAAAAACCTTTTGAATTAACTACAGACGCATCAAACTACGCTATAGGTGGTATATTATCCCAAAATGATCACCCTATATGCTATGCTTCCCGGACATTGAACCCAGCAGAAGTGAATTATTCGACAATCGAAAAAGAGCTGTTAGCCATCGTTTGGAGTTGTAAATATTTTCGACCATATTTATTCGGCCGGAGATTTACCATATTCTCCGATCACAAACCCCTCCAGTGGCTCTTTTCACTGAAAGAGCCCAATTCTAGACTGGTAAGATGGCGTTTAAAACTCGAAGAGTTTGACTACGTCATAAAATATAAAACCGGCAAGTCAAATCAGGCAGCCGACGCCCTTTCTAGAAACCCCTCTGACGCCGACCTAAACGCCCTTGAAACTTCATCAACCCAAAACAATCCAGGTGACGTCGATGAAATAATCGAAAATTTATTGAGAAATCCCGATGAAATTCCCGAATTAGAAGAAACTATTCTTGAAATTCTTGAACCTCCCAAAAATGTACCAAAAATTAATATAATCTCGGATATTCAAATCGTTCCACCAAAAGAAAACCAAGAAAATTCTGACCTCGAAACTGTTCACACTTCACTTGAGAACCCTATATGTAACATTCCTATTTCAGAACGCGCCGTAAATACATACAAAAACCAACTAGTCATTACACTTGGGGACATAGAAAAACCCAAATGTAGAATGGAAAAAGTTTTTGAAAATTTTCGATCGTATGTCACTTTACCAAATAAAAATACTCAAATTAACATCGTCAAATTTCTCAAAGACTATATTGACCCAAAACAAACGTACGCGCTTCATTTCAAGGACCCATCATTGCGAAAACTTTTTACTAATACAATACAATACCTATTCAAAAATTCTTCCTTTGAAATAGTCGAATGTCCAACGTTCCTTACTGACATAGAAACATCAGACGATCAGGAAGAAAAACTTCAACTCTATCATACAACAAAAACATGTCACCGAGGTATCAACGAAATGAAACAATCTTTAAGCTCACGGTTCTATTAACTTCGTCAATAATTGCGAAATTTGCCAAAAGAATAAGTATAATCGGAAACCTCCAATCATCAAATTCAATCTCACACCCACCACATCGAGCCATTTGAACACATTCATATCGATACATTCACGATATCGAAAGAAAATTTAACAACAATAATTGATTCATTTTCTCGCTATGGTCAAGCATACCCCTTAAAAGCTCTTACTGGCGTTCTTGTTCTTGAAAATCTTCTCAATTTCATCTCCCATCATGGATTACCATTAAAAATCACCACTGATTCAGGAACTGAATTTAAAAACAAAGAAATAGAGAACTTTTGCAAACTATATCGGATAGAACTCCACTATACAACACCGAAAAATAGCAACTCGAATTCCCCAGTTGAAAGGTTTCATTCAACCCTAATCGAACATTATCGATGTTTGAGAGAGGAAAACAAAAAGATTTCCCCTGATCAGATCATGAAACGTGCTGTATTAGGATATAATAACTCAATTCACAGTGTCACGAAATTCACCCCGTTTGAAGTAGTGAAAGGTCATATCAACAATAACAATCCTTTCGACCTCAATGATCATGTAATCATTTCAGACTATGTTCAAACTCACAAAGACACAACCCAAAAATTATATCAATCAATACAACAGGCAAATCAATTGACCAAAGAAAAGATCATAGACGAAAGAAATGAAAAACGAAATGAACCCCCAGATTTTTCCAATCAACAAATCGCATACATCAGGACTAAATCACGACAAAAAGACCGACCCAAATTCAAGAAAGGAAAAATACTCAAAGAGACAAACATCAAACTCGAAACTGACAAAGGAACCTATCACAAAAGTATAGCCAGGAAACCTAAAACTAACAAAAAACGTTTGTTACAGGCCGTTAACGAAAATGAAGTTACCAACCCTGTACCTGGTACTTCACGTACTCCAAGAACGATGTGACGAAGACATTCAAATCAATACTATCAATAATCCCATTCTCCCTATTCAATTGGGTGATGCAAAAATTATTTATAGTAAACATACATTTCTTCACTATATCGACTTAAACCCAATAATCAATCAATTGAGCAATCTCGAAATATATCTTAATATAATCAAAAATATTTTTAATAAAGAAAATGTTACCAATCCAATTTCCTATCATGGTCTATCTGAGAATATGCTTCTGAGAACCGAATATCTTATTCAAACCACCCAATTAAAGTTAGGCAACCTTCAACCACATATTCGTGTTAAACGAGGTATGATTGATGGAATCGGCAAAATCAATAAATGGCTCTTCGGCACACTTGACGCCGATGACGGAAAGCGTTACGATCAAACCATTGAAATATTGGAGAAAAATCAAGAAAACATCATTCACGAAATGAATCTTCAAACTTCACTTTCAAAACAATTGATCAATCACTATAATAAAACGATTCGAATACTCAATTCAAATCAAGAAGCACTCGAAAATAGCTTGAAAATATTCCAGGTGGCAATCCAAAGAACCATTGCCGATCTCAAAAACTATATTAGCTTTCAAGGTGTACTATCTCAAATCATTTTAGATTGTCAAAATATTATAACATTCATCGATAATATTGAGGATGCAATCACATTCGCCAAATTGAATGCCTTGCATAATTCAATAATATCTAGTTCAGACTTGGAAGAAATGATAAAGAACTTGAGTCAAATTTATGATGAAAACGAAATTCCAAAGTTCGAAAATATCCTGTCATATTATCAATTCTTCGGAACTCAGGTTACATTTTCGAACACAAAATTGATTTTTTCAATTCATGTCCCAATTATCAGAAATGAAATGTTTATGTTTTACCACCTTTACCCTATTATCCAAAACCACCACATTTTCATCCCCAAATATCCCTACTTGGCACGAACAGCTTCAAAAAATCAATTCGAATCGAACGAGTGTCCACTACTAGAGAAAACATATTTCTGCATTGAAGACTACTACCCACAAGACCATTGTACAGCCCAGCTGATCGAAGGCAATTTTACTACAAATTGCAAACCCTTTCCAATCAACGTAGGCGAATCCATAATCGAACAAATCACTCAAGAAGAAGTGCTGATCATCCCTGTGAAAGAAGAAAGAATTTTCTCCAAGTGCCAAGCTGATCGATACATCGAAATAAGCACCCCCGCACTTGTCAAAATCCCAAAAACATGCGAAATCCAAATGGCCCACAAGTCATTCTTCAACAATGTGAAAATTCGGAAAGGAAAACCTCTCATCCTGCCAAAAATCCAAACCAACGATGTGTTGACTCCAAACGGTTACGAAACACGAAATTTCACAAAACTCAACTTGGATGCGATGTACGAACTCAACAACATAGCAAAAGAGTTGAAACCAATTCAAATGATTAGTATAGCCGAAAAAACCAATAACGCATTGATCTTCGGTATCATCCTGGGATTGATTATAATGGTATTAATCCTAGTGATATCAATCAAAAAGAAGAAGTTAATAGGATCGAAACTCAAATGGTTCAGCCCAAAGAAGACACAAAAAGAAGAAAATGTCCCAGAAATCGAAATGGTTCCTTCCAGACAAAAATGACTTCAGAATTCCATCATTTTTGGAACTTAAGAAGGGAGGAGTTATGTAGCGACCGTTCCCAGAGTTCTGCTGCTCTCATGGAAACATGATATGCTGACAGTGGATTTCCACGAATCCGTTATCTGGACTCTCAGAGCGACAAGACCACTTTACTGTTATATTTTATTCATTCCATTTGTAACTCTTGTTAGAGAAAGTCGTCTCGTAATTGTACTTTGTAAAATGAATATTTTTTAAAAAGACAAACTTCCGTCCCAAGTATTCAATTCTCATCTATTTCCAATTATATGTCCACTCATTCCGTTGGTTTTTCTAATACATGAAAAAAAACATTAAAAACAATCTCACTCACTAAACGAGTAGGAACAGAGTTTTTCCTCGAGTTTCCGTAGTGTTTCTACGTTGTTTTCACTGAGCATCGTTTGTTTTGTTTCCCATAGTACATATGGAAAATTTTCTTCAATTCACTTATTTAAACTAATTTACACTTTCGAACTTATCACATTCAGCGCAAGAAGTATATTGACGGATATTCGAGTGAGGACTCATGAGATAGGGGCATCGTGAATCATTCTTTCTTTCAACTTGCGCATTTCAGTTATAGAGGTACTACTACAAGGTGATCTATTCGGATGGGACCAATCGAAGTATAAGTAGCAACTTATTGTGATTTTTTCAAATAAACTATCGTTATTTCTTTATTCCGCTAAGAAAGTAATTGTAAATTCATGTGCTCACTTTATAGGAACGATATTCAAACATAGACTGTCACAAATGAAACGTGAGATTAGTCAAGCAACTCAATATACACGATCTGACATTTATATATTGTTTAATAAAATAGGTGGTCGTAGGAAAAATAGTGTACATTACTACTTGTGCGGAAGTGATTTTTCACACTCGTGGGTTTGTCGCACTTGTCCTACGCCTGGTGCTACAATATTTCCCATTCGTGTGAAAAATGTCACTTTCCGCACTAGTAATGTGTTATCCTATTTCACGTCACGGTATCTTCCCTTCAATTCAAACTTTGTTTATTTTTTGACAACAAAATTGGAATTTTGACTTGTAGTGAGAAATCGTTGGATCGATGTCAACAAATATAGAATCAACCAATCAATCAAAAATATACTTTATTGTCGAAGATATAATCTTATTGACAAAGCATCAATAGCATATATGTGTATATAAATATACGGTCACAGGCGTTAAACTTTTGGTTTTAATTTCAGTAGCAGAACTTGGTATATTATGCATAATAACACGACTTAAAAATAATAAAATACACGAACTTGAACAAGATGAGTGAATAGGTCTGTCTCCGCATTCTTTGAGATGATTGAAGAACTTAGGTTAGCTCGTCATGTCCCAGAAGATGTTTTATTGGAGTCCGGTATCGATTCATTTTCTGACAAGGCTTATCAATTTTATAAGGATGTTCGTGTTGAGGTTGCTAGCTGGCGTGAGTTGATAGAAGAATTCAGGAGGGAATACTTGTCGGCCCATCATGGTGAAGCACTGTTTGAGGAACTTCGACATAGAACCCAACATCTTTCAGAATCGATCGGAGTTTATTTAGCCATCATGAATAGTTATTTTAACCGCCTGAGATGCCCGATTGCTGAGGAGACGAAGCTAAGGATTATATCGGAGAATTTACATCCTTTCTATCAGGATAGGTTACGGGACCCCTTACCAACTACTTTGGAGGATCTTAGAATTGTTTGTCGCCGTATGGAAGAGAGACGCGATAGTATTCGGACTTATGTAGAACCCAATGCTAGGAGAGCGAATGTTCTGGAGAAGGACTTAGCATATATTGAGACGGATTGCGTTGAAAATAGGAGCGTTGTGGCATCAACTTCATCTTCCGAGAAGCCAGACAATTCCTGGCGGTGTAATTCGAACAATAGGAATTCAGGTCAGTCGAATTCGAGAGACCATCCCTCCGGTATTGTCAACTCAAAGAAGGACTTACTTTGTTATCGATGTAAGCAGCCAGGCCATAAGGCGATTGGTTGTTTGACTCCCAAGAAGATTCGATGTTTCAAGTGTTATATGGAAGGTTATGCAACTAGGAATTGCCCTGATTGTATTAACCAGGGAAACGGAAGACAGCGCACTTAAGTGGTCGAAATAGTGTTGCTGTAGAGTCTTCGACCAAAGTTCAATCGGTACTTGATTTTATCTTAGATCATGCAGTGAACGATGAAAGACCCTATTTGAAGGTTAGAACTTTAGGTACGGAAGTGTTAGGATTATTGGATTCAGGTGCATCTCGAACTATTTTTGGTAGTAGTGGCGCCAAGCTACTTGAGAATTTACGTTTATCGTTGGATACTTCGAAGAAGTCTGTTTGTCGTGTCGCTAGTGGTCAAACTTGTGAAGTATCAGGAGAATGTATGGTACAATTCCATGTTAGAGATCGTTTGAGAGTTTTATCTGTCTTGGTTGTTCCTGAAGTATTTCATATGCTTATCTTAGGTGCAGATTTTTGGAGAGTCATGGGAATTGTCCCAGATTTGAGACAAGATGAATGGCATTTTTCCGAGTTGCCCGCAACGGTTGGAACTGTGGATCACCTTCAGAGTCAGACTGTGTTGTCTGATAAGCAAAAGGTTCAGCTAGAAGCTGTAATCACTAGGAATAGAGAACTCATGGGTTCGTCTTTGGGATGTACGACCGTCGCCGAACACGTTATCAACTGCAAGGCCGCCCTCATCAAACAGAGATATTACCCGGTGTCGCCAGTAATGCAAGCCCACATTGATAAGGAACTGGACGAGATGTTGTAGTTAGGAGTTATAGAACGGTTCAGTAGTCCTTGGTCTTCGATGATCCTAATGGTCAGGAAGAAAGACAAATCTTTCAGGTTTTGTGTTGATTTTCGAAAGTTGAACGCAGTAACAAAAAGGGACAGTTATCCTCTTCCTTATGTCTCAAGTGTATTGGATAAATTGAAGAACGCTCATTATTTATCGACTTTGAACATTAAGTCTGCGTATTGGCAAGTTCCTGTGGCTGAGTCATCCCGACCTATCACTGCTTTCACAGTACCTGGTAGAGGACTCTTCCAGTTCTGTAGACTTCCGTTTGGATTACATAACAGCCCAGCAACGTGGCAACGGCTTATTGACCGTGTTCTAGGCCCGGAGCTTGAACCGAATGTCTTCACTTATCTGGACGATATAGTGGTGATCACTGACTCTTTCGACGAACATCTGAGAATTCTAGAAGAAGTATTTAGACGCTTGAGGGAAGCCAATCTGACTGTTAGTTGGGACAAATGTCAATTCTGTAGACCAGAATTGAAGTACTTAGGCCATGTAGTCGACAGAAATGGTTTGCATGTCGACTCTGATAAGGTGAAGGCTATGTTGAATATCCCGTCTCCGAAGAATGTGAAACGGGTACGAAGTATAATTGGAACCTTCTCTTGGTATCGTAGATTCATACCAGACTTTGCGTCGTTGATTTCACCGATCACCTCCTTGATGAGGAAAGGTAGGAAGTTTTTGTGGACACCTGAGTGTGAAGATTCTTTTCGAAAGATTAAAGAATGTCTTGTGTCAGCACCTGTGCTGAATTGCCCTGATTTTAACTTACCATTTGTGGTTCAGTGTGATAGTAGTGGGTTTGGAATGGGCGCCGTACTGTTGCAGAATACTCCTGAAGGTGACAGAATCATAAGTTATTTAAGTAGGTCATTGAGTCGTCAGGAACGGAATTATTCGACAACGGAACGGGAATGTTCAGCTGTACTCTGGTCCATCGAGAAGCTACGTCCATATTTGGAGGGAATACCTTTTACGGTAGTAACCGACCACGCTTCATTGGTCTGGCTTCAAAATCTCAAGGATCCTACCGGTAGGCTTGCACGTTGGTCCGTGAGGTTGCAACAATTCGATTTTAAAATCATTCATCGAAAAGGCAAAGATCACGTTGTCCCCGATCTACTGTCTAGATCAGTTCCAGTTTTAGATACTATCGAAACTCTCCCAATCCAAAGTAATGATCGTTGGTATGATGCGATTTGTAAAGGCATTATCTCCACACCATTAAAGTTCTTACAATGGCGATTCGTTGATGGCAGACTGTTCAAGCATGTGAGCTCAAAAAGTGGTTTCTTAGGTGAAGAGGGAGAGAGGTGGAAAGAAGTTGTTCAGGGAAAGTGACCGTAGGAAACTGTTGGAAAAATTTCACGATCATCCTTTGGCAGGTCACATGGGTGTGCTAAAGACATTTAAGAGGATTAGCGAAAAGTACTTTTGGCCAAAGATGAAGTCGGATGTTTCCCGATATGTTCGGAATTGTATCCCCTGTGCTGCCCATAAGGTGGAACAAGGACCCCCCAAAGGGTTTATGTAGCTCAACCCCGCGCTTCACAGCCTTGGGAAATCATTGCTACCGATTTGATGGGACCTTTTCATCGATCGAATAGAGGCTATCGTTTCATCTTGGTTGTCTTAGACACTTTCAGTAAATTTCCGCTGGTCGTTCCTCTTAGGTCTTCTAATGCCCCTCATGTGGCGAAGGTAATTGAAGAGGAAGTTTTCCTTATGTTCGGAGTGCCAAGAACACTGCTTTGTGATAATGGTAAACAGTTCGTTTCTAACACCTTTTCCAAATTGATGAAGGATTATGGAGTAACGGTTCGATATAATGCTTTATACCATCCTCAGGCTAATTCATCCGAGCGATACAACAGAACGCTGAAGACCATGGTGGCGACCTATGTCTCCGACAACCACCGGAAATGGGATGAGAATTTGGCGAAACTGGCTTGTGCTACTAGAACGGCTTACCATGAGACTATTAAACAGAACCCGTACTTCATTAATTTTGGTAGAAATATGGTTACCGATGGACAGGAATATACTCGCAAAGAGGTACTGAAAAATCTCGAGGATAGAGACCAACCGGCCGAGACTGTGGAAAAGAGAGCAAAGTTGTTGCAAGGCGTATTCGAGGATGTGAGAAAGCGGTTGGACAAAGCTTCTCAGAACACCGAAAGAAGGTACAACCTACGTCGTCGAATAATTCCTCCCCCACCAATTAGTTTGGCGAAGAAATTTCGAACTTTCGGATGCAACTAATTATTTTACCAAGAAGTTAGCTCCACGATGGGTAGGGCCGTTCAAGATAAAACGCAAAGTATCTCCCTGGATGTATAGTCTGGTGAATGAAGGAGGCAGAGATAAAGGTGTATGGAGTGTGAAGGATCTCAAGTCGGCTAGCGCCGGTGAAAATTTACTGGAGTAAATTTTCTTCAAGTTAGGGGGGTGTTGTAACGAGTCAAATTGTCGTTAGCAATTTTATGCAAATTTCAGGCATGCCCCGCTCAACCCCAAGCATTCCTGTCACAAATTCTATCCACCTTGGTGAATTTCGTTTCATCAGTCTGGACAAGTAGGCTATCTTTCTGTTTATCACGGCCAATTGGTCGTTTCATTTCATCGAACTATCGAGTATCGCTGATCACTAGCGAAAAGTCGGTGTATTTGTTTCGTGTAATTGAATGTTTAGTATATGAGGGTTTGTTCGGTAGTAATTTTGGAATCAGCGTGTTGGAGTCACTGTACGGATTTCCAAGTGTCAAAAATGAAATTTGAGAAGTGGGGATTTCCGTTCAGGCTAGTCGGTTGGAGAACACAAGCAAGACGTCTGGTGAAGGCTGTTAGCCGTTTAAGCAAGGAAACAAATCGAAAGATATCTATTGGCTGTCGTGCCATCCTGTGTTGGGATTATCTTAGTTTATTGCTGCGTGGAAGATTGGAGTGAAGCGTTGTGGACTTAGGAGCGTCGTTGTTTTGGAAAACGAGTTCAAAGTTGGTTTTTGGAGAACCGCTCACCCAGACCCGTTGGAGGAGATCATTACCACCTGAAACGTCTCTGCTGTCCTAAGATTGTTTGTAGTTTGTGTGGAACCCTTATTAGTAAGGTAAATGATTTTATATTCTATAGCGTGGTTTCGATGAATTATTTTTCTGAGACTGACATTCGTCAAGTCCGTCATTTTGTTTTTGCATGTCCAGGACGATACTCGTCCTATTATTCAACATTTAAGTGATTTATCGCATCAGTATATTCAGTGATTTCTCTCAGATCGATCATGTTTGCTCTGTATTGTTTTTCCATAATGAAAGTCGTAAATTCGCGTTGGACTGGGGGTGATAGGGAATTTCTTTTATTACAAACAAAACTCCGTGATTGCAACACCGGTTTTTGTCTCATAGGGTTCTTACGATGGGCCAAGTCTCGTCTGGAGTAACTGTTTTCTTTCCGGAAGGCCAAAATCCTGTGGAGAGGTTTTTGTACGTGTGAGGAAGCCGTGATTTCGCGGAAAGTGAAGATTTTGTTGGAGGATACCTGGTTGTATAATCGAGTTTCCACCGCCGTAGACCGAGTAGGAAATCGAAATCCATAGTTCCTGTACCTGAACACCGTTGGGAAGTCGCATGTCAACGTCGTAGGGTGAACACGAAGTCCGTATCCACCTATACATCCAAGTAACCTAGTCGTAGTGATAGATCAGTATTCTTTTATCTGTGAATCATATTTCCGTAACAATTCAACTCAAGAAGTCGTATCTACGACACTAAAGAACATAACATACAGGGTTATTCACTATTTTTTTGTAAGATATCTGCGGAAAGGCAACGACATACTAAGTAAGCGCCCTATTTCTTTGAAAAAGGTAACCTCTGCAAATGGATCCATTCACCGACGTTTTGTTCATAATTCAGTAGTTTTATTCTGACGAACTATCCGTACGGTATAATTTCCTAAGGTAATTTACCCTCACATGTAGTGAAAAAATCATTTGCCTATCTCAATTATCTACTTAGAATACTATAGTCCTCGAGCATTAGTCACACTACCGGACCTATTTTTTTGTATCACAATTGATGTACTGGGTGGTCACATGAACTTTGTTTGAATATACGCGGTTATATTGGGTATTGGCTTTTCCTTTTTCCGATTTCCTAGGTTGTAGGAAGAAGCTAACATTGAACCTGCTGTGGTGCAAAACTAGGTGGTGCTCATTTTCTGTACAGGTAAGGTGATAGTATCCTTGAGTCACCTCAACGCTCACCTGTAGTTTACCCACGACCATCTCCACTTCGAGCGTAGCCGAGAGCATGCAGGGATTTTGAGCGTCGGTCCCCAAAAAAAACCCTTATAACGATTTAAGTAATTAGTAATATTTCAATAAATCGTAGAGATCGTTATAATTCTCAATCATATTCTGAAATTTAAAAAAAGCATCGCCCTGCTACTTCGACCAAGAGTTCAAAAAAATTCACCTCACTGAAATTGAAATTTTATCCAGAGGGCGTATCGCTCATCTTGAAATCCCATGTGGAAGAACGATTACAGTTTCAGATGATGATGTGCCTTTGATGCAACTTTTACAACCCAACCAAAGACTACATACAGTAGATATTCGGAATGGCAAGTAAATAAAAGATTTTTGGATAATTTTTTCATCAGTATAGTTTATTTCAGAAGATGCCGTGAATCTAGAATCAGGAGAACGTGGTCGGAGGAGAGCTTGCAACGAAGCGAATTGGGACAGGAATAAAAGGAAAATTTTGAGAAATAGTGGCAAACCTTACGGAACGAAAACAAAAAAATGTGTTCCAGATAAATGTTTCAATCCTGATTATAACTGTGGATGCCGCAAGCAGTGCAGGACAAGAATCAATGAAGAAGATCTGTCAACATTCTTCGAATCGTTTTGGAAACTAGCAGATTACAGCAAACAAAACATTTTTCTGCGAGGTTTAGTGAAAATGTCTACAGAAGGAAGAAAACGTCCTAGAGATGGTTCTGGTACAAACAAATCCTCATCGTTTGCATATACTATACGTTTAAAAGAAGCCAACATCAATGTTTCCAGAAAATTTTTTTTTTGTACACTCCAAATCACTTGGGGACGATTGTATACATGTTTGATTAAAAAAGAATTTTTTGCAGTTATGGATAATCGTGGTGAAAATATTCCTACGAACAAAATAGATGATTCTGATGTTATCAAGCATATCAAATCTTTTCCATCTTACCAAAGTCATTACAGCCGGAAAGATGAGCAAAGTAAGTACCTCAATCCAGAATTAAATATTCGAAAGATGTATGACCTCTATGTTCAAGAATGCTCTCAAGCAAATAGGCAACCTGTGGAAGAAAAATTCTACTACAAAATGTTTCCCACGAAATTCAATCTCCACTTCAAAATTCACAGCGAAGACACATGCCGTTTGTGCGACGAGCTACACTTGAAAATTCGTAGTGAAACTGATGAAAAGAAGAAGAAGGAACTAAAAATAATAAAAAAAAGCATTCAGCTCGTTCTGATCAGGCCAGAGAGACTTTGAGAAGAGATCAAGAAATAGGCTTTTGATAAATTTTATCCCTGCACATTCGACTTACAGAAGGCACTCCCTCTTCCGAAGCTTTCTACATCAGTGGCATATTATAAGCGCAACTTGTATATTTATAATTATGGCGTACATTCCTTCAACTTGGATACAGGCTTTATGCATGTTTGGGATGAGTCAGAGGGTGGAAGAGGATCTCACGATGTAGTTTCGTGCATTCTCAAACACCTCAAGGAACATGCTGGAACCTTCAAGAAAATAATTTTGTTTTCAGATTCCTGCACAGGACAGAATCGTTATATTAAGACGTCTCTTAGTCTGCTGAAACTTGTGCAGGATCCTTGCATAGCTGCAGAAGTGATAGATTTGAAATTCCTGGTAACTGGTCACTCATTTCTGCCAAATGATTCAAATGTCGGAGTAATAGAATCAGCCAGCAAGAAACATCAAAATGTTTTTGTCCTGCATGATTGGTTCGATATCATCAAGAATGCTAAGAGGAAGCTACCACACTATGAAGTTATTGAAATGAAGAGGAATGAATTTTTTAGTACGAAGGCACTAGAAGAAGCCGTAATCAATAGAAAAACAGGCACTGACGGCTTTGCTGTGAACTGGTTGGAAATTCGGTGGCTTTGTTTCGAAAGAGGACAAGAAATTTTAATCAAATTCAAGAATACTCTCAATGATTTAGTGGATTTTCGTGAAATCGATGTCAAGAAAACAATTGACCCAGGAAGAAATTTGGAGTCTCTGATGAATGTCCTACAAAACCCCTTTATACTACTCGTAGGCCCATAACCTCAGCTAAAAAAAAAGACATGATCAGTCTGCTTCCTTACATTCCTCCAGTGTACCACAACTACTTCCAACATCTACCTCCACCCGAGCCACTCAACTGCAACCTGAAATTGCCGATGACGAATGGGTTCATGATGATTGAGAACTATTGAAGAATTTATTATATTGGTCCCGTTTCGAAACTATTAATTTTTTTGTTCATATGATAGCACTCTTTGGTCGAAAAAAATGAAAAAGATGATATAGTAATCAATCGTTGACAAACAACTTCAATTCTTCTTAACTCAAATTCATCATAAATGGACTTGGTTCACTTCAGCTTTGAACCCCTCGTATGTTGAAGTATTATATTCTGAAATTTGGAAATAGCACCGCCTTGCCACTTTGACCAAGGATTCAAAAAAATTAACCTCATTGAAATTAAAATTTTATCCAGAGGGCGTATCGCTCATCTTGAAATCCCATGTGGAAAAACCATTACATTCAAATACTCGATATGAGAAAACGATTCATATATGATGAAGTATAATGAACGATTTCCTGTATGATCGAATTTGATATTTTTTTTTGGGAATCGTGTTTTTTACTGATGACACATGAGCGATGTGTTTTTATTTTACTGACAGTAATGAAAAGAAATGAACTGGTTATGTCGATCGGTGTAGACAAGCGGTCTGAGGCGCGGACCTCAAATATAATTTGGCTATTTTACTACTGGTTCGAACTGCGGTCGGGACAGAAATTTTCTGACCGGCTCATTGCGATAGTCAATTTTTAGTTGCCTAGATACAAATCCTGGTATATACCAATACCAAACCAATCGACCTTCCAGCACTGTGGGTTTTTCTGGGTTTCCCTACAGTTGAAATAGCAAATGCGCTACCGTTCATATCGGTTAGACGCCCCAAACCGCTTCGGCATCCAAACTGATTGGCCTTCTGGACATCAGAGTGTTCAGCAGAGGAAAATGTGAATGTGAAAAAAAAAACGAATGCGGGGTTTTGCCTGGAAATACAGATAAAACGACGTTTTTCAAAAATGAAACCCGGTCAGAACGGTTAAAATCGCCCACGAGAACCCACAAAAGTCAGTCATGCTACTCACTTCAATTATCAGGTATCATTCGACAACTAGGCAGTAACTTTTCTTCTGAACTCCTATTATCATGATGAAGCCCAATGAACGTAATAAACCGAATGCAAAATTGACGATATCTTCCCAGCAATTCGTTAGTTCACATAGGGCAGCAAGAAATTGAGTTCACCGGAATCCATTCAACTCTGAGAACATTTTCCAGGCTCCGGTGTCTGTTTTGTATCATCGAATTAATAATTAATATGGTCGTGTCTGGGGCATGCAGTAAGGCGAAAGATCCTATAACATAGAACAAAGGAACGAGTTTCCAAACTGATGTTTTGTGGATTGAAAGAAGCGCGTTCTCGAGAGATTTCCTCCGTCAATTGAAGAGTAGAGATTGCATCTTAGCGAGAAAAAGTTGAATTGTTTGAAATAGGAGTTCAAAAAACCTCGTTTTATTGTTCGGCATTGGGTGGAATCATTCAATTGTTTGATTACTTCTCATCGGGAGCTCTAAAAAATATCATTCAAACCCAATTTTTTTGGATTCTGAACAAATAATAAGAATATAATATATTTGTACAGTTCTCAAAATAACCAATCAACAAAATTGAAGATTGGGAATATCGAAAAATGCATGCTCAAACATTTGTTCGTTGCAAATTTCATTTCATCTCGACCATTTCACCCCAAAGACGATAATATATACTTTCTTCGTTGGGCTCATGTAGTACTAGTGATATAACATTATTATTATCTTATACTCTATAGCACAAGACGTACTGGGTACGTACATATTAGGAACGATTTCGCTCTTTACGTTTTCGTCCAGTCAGGGACGTTTTGAACGTACTGGGTAGGTCCGGAAATGTACGTTCTCAGTACGTCCACATGAGGTCCATTTTAGGCATTTACGCTTGAGGACAAATCAGAGACCTCCTGAGTACTTACTTTCCTGAACGTCCCAGTACTAACCAAAATGTAAGTACCGAATACGTCCATTTCTGGACGTTACCCGCTACATGCATATTACAGATTTTAGGAAATATGAAATATAAAGTTATATTTCATATAAACGATGAGATTGGAACCTTTGGTGTGGAAGTTGAAACTTTTCCTAGAGATCTATTACTCTAGGCAAAGTTTTATATTTCATAGTTATATACATAGATCAGTTTTCTGCGTCATATATGACCTAAGTGGAGTCGACAGACTTTGCCATCCTCCAACTGTGGTACTTTATATAATGAACGAATATGCAATCAATTCATCATATACGATACGTTTGCTCGAATGTGGTTGACAATGTTCCTTGCTCAATGGTAATGGTTCGGACTTACATTGTCTATATTATTAACTTTATTGAAACCTGTTGGACGTTTCGATTGCTGGTTCCCGCAATTGTCTTAGGGTGATGACTGTAATCGTTGCATGTGGTCAATCTTTTTGATATATGCGTCAAAGTTCAGGTTGGTGTTACGTTACGGTGTTACTACATGTTTTCGTCAAAGATTATTGTTCTACGAGAGAGTGTGTTTAGGTGTTGATGTTGATGCGGAAATTCTTATATTTCCAATTGATGCTGCTTGATCATTAGTGGAAGAATGGGCTGACCATGATGGTAGACAGCCTTCATGTATGTAATGTGTAATGTATCGCCATTGAAAAGTAGTAGTGGAGAAGCAGGTGATGAATAATGTAGTCACATGATATTAATAATTGAGATTGGCCTGATTAGTGATCACACACACCACACCATGAAACATGTTATACAAGGTACAGTTGCTCCCAAAAAATTGAACAGTTGTTGTTGTCTAGTGTGAAAGTGAATTTTTAGTAACACTCAAGGAAATAATATTGTTGATCATAATTAAACAACAAAGGGTTCTAAATAGTCTTTGATTTTCGATGAAAAAACAACAATTAATATTTATTAATCCCGCCATTATGGTCTATGGCTTTTCCTAATCTGCTGGTCATATAATATAACAATGTTCTTCAGATATTGCTTCCCAAGCATTATTTATAACTTCCAACAAACCTTCAACGTTTCTTGGTCTAACATTCGCCTTTCGAATTTCTCTGACTAACATGGCCCAAACATTTTCTACTGGATTCAAGTCCAGAACCATTCGGTCACTACACCAGAGTTATGTACTGAGCAGTTATCTTGTTGGAAGATAAATCATTAGTAGGGAACAGAATCTCAACAAAGGGAAGCATAACATTTTCTGAAATTTTGATATATATTGAATCTTTCGCTAATATGCCAGGCCCTTGCGCTGATATCCACGTCCACATATTTACAAAAAACGACCACTTCTATTTGTGAAATTGGCATAATTCTCGTCTTACCGTGTATTCGATGGGCGATAGACACGATTATTGTCACTATTCGAGGATTGAGAAACCTTTTCATCCGTAAAAATAACACGATTCCAAAATTGTTCGTCATAAGCAGTGTGTTCTAAAGCAATCAATATTCCTGCTTCTTTGTGACTGTTGTTCAATCGTTTCCTTGCTGCTGCGTGGTATTTCAATTCAGACTGTGCTAGATGTTTCCATGAATCTTTTGTAGTATAAATGTTTGGCAGATAAAGCGCAGAAACCATTCGTACCTTTTGCACATATGGCGGCCGCAGGACAACCCCACAAACTTGGATTTAGGCTAAGCCCAACACCCTCCCCCACGTACCAAAAAAATTACTACCTACTGCGTCCTCCTGAGAAATGCACGCCCAGGCCTAAAAAATGAAAGACATCTCGTCCATTAGGAGCAGAAAGCTGCGAAGCAACGAATTCGTGCGAACGCCGTTCATCCCAAATCGTGCGATGCACCTCGTCCATTGCCTCAGTATTCATCCGGATTCGTAGTAGGCGAGATGGCTCTTCGGAGTTTTTTGATTATTCTGCTGAAGAACTGTTCGCTTTGGCATTATCACCTCGTCGTCTTATTAAGCACAGGCGATATCGACGAAGGCGGGGGATTTGGGTGAATCCCATTTATTCAAAAATTTGCTTGTTACGCATCTGATAGTTACTTTTTCGTTGGTGTCATAGATATTTCCTCTCTTGAACCAGCAGGATCAACTTTTCATAGTCGATTAAATCTGTCGCGGTCCGCTACCGATCCATGTGTTTGGATCTTTCGTGCGTTGTCATCTGAATCCTGACGAATTGATTTCGCAACTCATCACAGTTTTCTGTTCCCAATGGACGAGAGGCCTCACATTTCAATGGCCTAAGAGTATCGTTTCCCGTCCTGAAGTAAAAAATTCAATAAAAAAAATGTCTCTCAGGAATGAATATTTGAAACAACCCTTTTTTATTACTTTCATCAACTCAGTGAAATTTTTCATGTAAGAAGAAAGAAAAATAGTACAGGCGCAAATTGTTCGGAATTCCTGATATTAATGCTACGTGGAAATGTTCGGAAAGGTTTCCGCGGTCAGTTGTATGTTGTTGAGTTCAGGTTGAACCGCATCTGGAGTTTTGTTCTCGACGTTTCGGCTCCGATTTTGGAGCCATTTTCAAGAGTAAATGTGACTTCACGCTGAGGTCTCAATCTGCATACTCCTCAGGTGTTGTCACAGGAAGCAAGGGTTTGTGACTTGACGCCGGGGCCTCAATCTGCCTACTCCCCAGGTCTCGTCACGAGTTCATTCTAAGGTCTCAATCTGCCTACTCGTTAGATCGAATTGAGGTATCGAGGGATGTTGGGTGGTATTTATAGCAGCGGGTGCTGCTAAAGCACCGTCGGAAGTCTTGGTGGGGACTGGGCATCTGGAAATTAGGGGTTTCCATGCAGTTGGAAGTCTCTGACCGTCGTCACGTTTATTTAAGCAGGAAGGTCGCTTCTCGATTTCAATGGCCCCGCGTTTTTGCTGTGGCGATGGTCTTAGTGTTCTCAAAGTCTATGTTATGTCCTGTCTCTTGATGATGTTTGGACAGAGCTTAATATGGGTCTGATTTTCGGAGAGCAAGTTGATGTTTTTGCATACTCTACTTGTCACACGTCTGTTGGTCTGGCCTACATATGTTCTGTGGCAATCAGAACATTGTGTTTCATATATAGCCTGTGATTCGTTTGAGCGGAGGAATGTGGAGATTTTATTGTTGGCTGTAAATATCGTTTTTATGTCCTGTTTTTTGGGAATTCGGCTAATTTTGTCAGTAACACCTTGAATGTAGGGAAGGAAAGCTTTGTGGAGAACGTTGTTGTCTGTTGGGTCTCTGGGAATGAAAGGAGGAGTTTGATGGCGGCGGATGGATCTGTTAATTTGATGGTCTGTGCTGGCAGCGGTAAAAATCGCATTTGGAAAGAGTTCTTGTTCGTGCCTATGAAAAAACTCAAAACCGTTTGGCGAACAAGAAAGCAATTGCAGTGCCAAGGTCACGTACACCGTACAACCAGTATTAGCGTGGAACAGCTGACAGTTGTTTTGTTTACAATTCAACAGGCTGCTGTCGGAAAAGAAGAGAAAGATGGAATCAGGCAGGGCTCCAGAAGGATTCAGTTTTAAAGGAAATGTAGCTGGTAACTGGAAACTGTGGAAATAGAAATTCGAATTATTTATGCTAGCCACCGGTAAAGATAGAAAGGAAGATAAAGTGAAAATAGCTATTTTACTAAATCTATTTTACTGCTATTTTACTGTTGGAAGGCGAAGCTATTCAAATTTACAATACCTTCGAGTATACAGAAACCGATGATAGAAATCTATTGATAACTATTTTAACCAAATTTGAAACGTATTGTAACCCGATAAAAAACTTGGTCTATGAGCATTTCAAGTTTTTCCAGCGAAACCAATTGCAGGATGAATCAGTGGATCAGTTTGTGACAACTCTTAAAAAGTTAGCCTCTACGTGCGAATTCAAGGAGAAAGACGTTTTGATCAGAGACAGACTTGTATTAGGTATAAAATCGATACTAACAGACTCTCATCTGTGTCAAGTGTATTATCATCGTATTCCGGGCATAAAATTAATGTTCTTGGACAAATCGAACTGAACTGCAGTTTTAAATCAGTCAAAAATAAAAAACTTTCATTTTATGTCTTGAGTGCCACGTCTAATCAAAGTTCAATCTTAGGTCTTCATGCAGTTCTCGTTTGGAAAATGATAGACTCGAAGACAGTTGAAACAGTTAGTTCCGAAGAATATCCTACCCTAAAGACTATTATCGAACAATACAACTCAGTGTTTGTCGGAATCGGGAGAGTGAATAAACTCTATCACATAACTCTAGAGGACACTGCGTGCCCATCAGTGAGTGCTCCCCGTAAAATCCCAGTTGCATTGAAAAGCGAAGTGAAAAAAGAAATTAGATCAAATGGTGGCTGACGGATTAATCTGTCCAGTATCCGAACCAACGGATTGGGTACATCCTATAGTTATCGTTCCGAAATCAAATGGTGACATTAGAATCTGCATGGATCCTCGTAATCTCAACAAGGTTATCAAACGAGAAAGGTTCGAAATCCCAACTTGTGATTCACTCTTTTCACAGTTGGCTGGAGCAAGATATTTTACTTTATTGGATGCATCGTCAGCTTTTCTTCAGCCGCCATTAGATGAAGAGAGTTCGTTGAAATATACAATAACTACAAGTTCTGGTCGTTACCGCTACCTGAGGCTTCCGTACGGAATTTCCTCGGCCCTGGAAATCTTTCAAAAATTTGTACATGACATTCTGTGCGATGTACAGGGTGTCATCGCCTATTTCGACGACATACTGGTATTTGGTCGCCTATTTCGACGACACACTGGTATTTGGTCGCACTATTGATGAGCATAACAAAAACTTGAAGACAGTTTTGGAAAAAATCAAAATGAGTGGCCTGACATTGAACAAGGAAAAATCAAAATTTTTCGTTACAAAGCTGAAATTTTTAGGACATGAAATAAGTGATCTTGGGGTGTCGCCGGATAATAAAAAAACTGAAGTTATTCAGAAAATGAAGGCCCCATGTAACAAAAAAAATTTTCAAAGATTCCTTGGTATGATTGTATATCCCGCAAAATTCATACCCAACCTTTCACAAGAGACTAGTCCGTTAAGGAAACTCTTGAGTGAAAAAACTGAATGGCAATGGACAAATAGTGAGAACGAATGTTTCGATCTTTTAAAAAATCTTGTTTCATCTGCCACAACGCTTGCCTATTTCGACCCAAATGAAGCGACAACCTTATCCGTTGATGCAAGTCCATTTGGCCTGGGGGCGGTTATTTATCAAGATAACAAGCCAATTGAGTTCGCCTCCGTTTCTCTCACCGAAACGCAACGGAGATATAATCACATAGAAAAAGAACTTTCAGCTCTTGTTTTTGGATGCGAACGTTTCCACTATTATCTGTATGGGCAAACAACTTTTCATATTCAGTCTGATCATAGGCCGTTGATTGGTCTTCTCAAAAAACCTTTAGACGAGTTATCCCCAAGGATTCAACGCTTAGCAGTGCGACTTTTGAGGTATCAATTTCAACTTTCATATGTTCCTGGTAAACAGTTACAAGTGCCAGATACGCTCAGCCGAGACCCTACTACTGATACTTTCGATACAAGTTATCTGGAAAACAATCTTCGAGTATTTGCTGTGCTATCAACTTCAGAAGAAAATGAAGCGAGGTTAATTCAGGCGATAGATAAGGACAAAACTCTAATGGAAATCAAACAGTTCGCTCTCAGCGGGTGGACTCAGCATGAAAAGGGTCCGTCATACGAAATAAAAAAATATTGGCAAATGACAAACGATATATATCTCCACAAAGATATTCTGTTTTACGAAAAACGAATAATCTTTCCTGAAAGTTTACGAGCTGAAATCCTAGATGTTATTCACCAATCCCACCAAGGGGTAGTTTCTTGTCAAGAACGAGCTCAAGAGACAATATACTATCCAGGGATGTCAGCTGACATTGAGAAACTGGTTTTAAGTTGTGCAATTTGCCGAACATATTCTAGCAGCAATCCAAGAGAACCTCTGATGCCTCATGATATCCCAGTACTCCCTTGGCAAAAAATCGGGATTGACTTCAAGTCTTTGGGAACTTTGAATTTCATTGTAATTGTAGACTATTTTAGCAAATTCACAGTTGTTAACAAGGTAATCAACAAAACAACTGAAACAGTAATCTCTACGTTGAAGAATATCTTTGCCATCAATGGACTACCAATGAAGATGTTCACCGATAATGGACCACCGTTCAGCTCGCATGAGTTTCGAGAGTTTGCCAAGTTATACGACATCAAACTAACTACGTCCAGCCCATACTATCCACGTAGCAATGGAATGGTAGAACGCCATGTGCAAACCGTTAAGAGCTTACTCAGCAAGGCCTATAAGGATCAGGATGATCCGTTCTCAGCTGTTTTAAATTTTAATGCAACCCCCAAACTGAATCTACCCGCCCCCTCCTAGATACTGATGGGGAGAAGATTACGCACGAAACTTCCTGTGAAGTTGGATGTTTTGAAACCCGACTTCCCTATAAATGAAATAAGGGAAAAACTAGAGGTCAATCAGAAAAAACAGAAACAATATTACGATGTCTCAACTAACAAATTACCCACTCTTGAAGCAAATCAACCAGTTCTTATCCAAGAGAGGTCCCCTGAATGGAGTCCAGGGGTGGTCCTCAAGAAATCTGGTCCCAATGACTTTATTGTCAAAACGGGCGACAGTGAGTACAGAAGGAATAGGCACATGTTGAGACCTATGCGACTACCCCCACACCAACAGATGTCACCTCATCGAAGAATGGAACGTTGATGGACTCTTCTCTTAACTCATCGAGTTCAAAAAAAGAAGATGAGATTGAGGAAAGCAATCCCACTGCGGAGTCAAATTCAAATTATCCCACGATTGATTCTTACCCGGTTGAAACAAGAAGTGGAAGAACAATAAAGCCCCCAGATAGACTTCAATTATTATAACATATTCAAACTTGCTTTCATTTCAAATATTCATCATTTTATATAGCGTTTGCTTTTATGTATAGATAAACTACAATTGTTATAACATATTTTAACTTTACGATGCAGAAAAACTCAAAGTCGTCTCCACAATTTAATATTCGAAAGATGCCAGTACGGTGATTCAGTACATGTTTCGAACCTACATAGGTTCATCATCAGCTGAATTTACATTGAATTCTACAATAAAGGAAGAGTAATATAATATTAGTTGAAAAATGAAGTGTAAAATTAACTTACACGGAGATGAAAAAATTGCAAAGTCACATGGTGAAATTCAGAAGGACATAAAAAATTTTTTTTAATGACAATTATGATTAAGTTGATATAAGGGGAATTTGGGACATCCCTAAAACCAAAAATACGTTAAAGATTGGGGGGCTTGGAGCCCTGATGCCCAATATGCAATATTTGAAAAATCCACATTAAAGGATACTTAGAAAACACTACCGTTCACAGATTGAGTAGGAAATGGAGGAGAGTCAGCTGACAGAACTGTCAACTGTCGAAATTTTTCCAAATGTCGAGAAGACATGGAAATGCGGCACAGGGTCTGGCACACACGGAACGAGAATCAAAGAGCTGACATTTCGAGTCATGTCCTGGGTGGACAGATCCAACACCCCACATACAGGCCCTCTCGTTACAAAAATCAAAGTGAAATATTATAGAAGATTAATTTTTAATGGCATACAATATGGTAGGGAGCGCAACAACCATGATTAACACTGACATCTATCATCCATTCTTGGGATGAACAAGAGTTGCCAACCATCAAGCAAACATTATACAGTGTCCATGATAATTATTTATGGAAGAACAAGGCAGGGGGGGGGGAAATTTTTAGTTGAAATTAAGGGAATTGAAAATCTTTCTGCAGTCAAACTGTACTTGCTCATTAAGAGAAACAACATTAGGGTTATTAGCAGCGGAATTGATTTCAAAAATTTCTAGAAGATTGAGTAAAGTACCTTTTTGACATATGTGTAAAATATCAAGATCTGAATCAATATCAAAGCTATGATTTTCATTGAGGATATGATTAGCAAAAGAATTTTTTGTGTTGTATTCATCCAATTGTAGATTTCTGGAACCGTCGATAAGTTCAACATGTTCCAGAACTCTTGTTTTTATTTTTCTACCACTCTGTCCAATGTATTGAGCAGAACAATTTGGTTGTGAACAAGAAATTTTGTAAACTCCTGATTTGTGGAAAAAGGGTACTTTATCTTTAGTGTTCACTAGCAATTTGCAAATCGAATCTATAGTATAAAAAGAAAAATTTGTATGATTACAATGTCCTCTTAGGATATTGGAAATATCTTGTGAAACTTTACCTAGATAAGGGATAGAGCAATATTTATTGGAGTTGGTAGTAGGGATCAGGCTACGGTTAAGATATTTTAACTTGTTTTCAATTCAGTCAATCATCATCATTTTTTATAGCGTTTGCTTTCATGTATAGATAAACTAGAATTGTTATAACATATTTCAACTTGTTTTCAATTCAGTCAATATTCATCATTTCCATAGCGTTTGCTTTTATGTATATTCATTACTTCATTTAAAGAGGGGCGTGTAGCATATTAAGTAGTTCTCAGTGTTGCAAGTAACTTGGCAACACCGGAAAATCAGTATGCCTTCGACTTCGTTACGGCATGTGTCGCGTCCAATATATATATTGTATTTATAGTATCAGTAATAAATGTATTCCTGAGTGTTAAGTGTCATTCTCTTCAGAAGTTCACACATCTCATAACACAACAGTGTCAATGGCTTTAGTTTCGAAGTCTTCCATGAAAAGATTCGCAAGGACTTGTGAGAGGGGAGAACCCATGGCAGTGCCTTTTACTTGTTTATGAAAGGTACCTCGAAATAGGAAGTATGGTTGTCTTGTCGGGTTTCTTCAGCTATCATTTCAGGAAGGTGAGTGATAGCAGATTCGATTTGGGTGATGAGTGATTCGGTTGGAATCGAGGTTGGAATTGAAGTGGGAGTGATAGAGAAATTGAAACCTTTGAATAAAATGTTGTGGGCATTTTTGTCCAGAGAGGTGTCGGAGAGATTGTGAACTAGGACTGGGGGGTTGGGTGTTGATGGATTCGGGGTGTTGGTTTTCAGGAGAACTGATAGTTTCTTTTTTTTTGGGTCTCGGTTTTTGTGTGTTGATATGGTCTGCTTTCTCTTGAGATATTCTGAGAAGTGTGTCCCAGATGAGTGAATGGATTTTGATTTTCTTGTCTACGTCCGATTCGGAGCCATTTTCAAGACTGAGTGACCTTGCGTCTAGGTCTGAGTTGTCTTACTAGCTGGCTATCATCACTGGAGATCGAGGATCATCCCTACTATGGAAGTTGTTTTCAGCGAGTTCTTATATTTCAGTTGGTTGTACAGATGAAACCATTGTGAGTTCTCAAACTGTCAACCTGTATATTATATCACAAGGATAATTGATTTCTATCAGAAGAAATCGAATTTAGAAAATCATGATGAATTAGTTGATACACTTCATTATGGTCATATCAGTTCAATAATTTTTTCTCCCCTGTCTATTGCTATATGTTCTGCATGAAACAGAAAATTATTATTCGAATGAATCACGTCTGTGCAAATGAGATTCCAAGACCTCAAATACTCTGGATAACGAGTTGTGATTTCTTCGTTCAATATCGATAGATACATTCCTGGCGTGTCTTCAATAGCTGCAGTTGTATTTTTTCTCTAGTGCATACAAGGAACGATTGAAAGCCAAGCTCTCAGCAGTAGCCAGCGGGCTACGTCATCCTGTGAACATGTATATAATCATTGAACCTACAGAACTCAATCTTGCCATTGAGATGCCTTTTCCACATTTCTACACATCTCACCAATCTGAAAATAACATCAACTGAATATGGTATAATCGATATTCACTGATCCTGTTGAATTCGGAAAACTCACCCTATTTGACAAGATTTTTTTCTGGAAGAAAATTGAATTCAGAGCTGGGGCGGGTTTTCTTTCCTCTGAATATTATTCATCCACCCAAGAACATAATTCCCAACTCATTATTTGGAGTGGTTGGGAAAAATATTCAAATTCCGCCTCTGATCTTATGTTTATACAATTTCATAAGTAGATTGAGGACCGTTTGTAAAAACTGTTCCAGGTTCCAGCATGAAAGCGAATTGAAATTTCGTGATCGAAATGGTGGACAGAGACTCTGTGATGTGATTACGTGATTTAGAATCAAAAAAAATCTAGTTGAAACCAAAGATGTGAAGGTTTCTTTTCAATTCCAAGGCTAGTCGGTTGTATATATTCTGGTTGAAATGTCTTATTATTGCGAAATTTCACTTCTTAAATAGATGCAGCTGCATTTTCCTGCAAAAGTAATGAGACTTTTACAAATTCAAATAATAGAGTAGATGTAGGTTATCACGATAATTCGAAAATTTCTTCAATACACATAAAATAATGCCCATAGTGCATACAAATTTCCATATTATACTTCGACTATATCATAATCCATTTATAATATACGAAAATATATTTGAGTCTATAAAACATTTTCTTTTGCTGAACGAATCATCAACCCTGAGTTTTTTCCGAAATTTCCATATTCAGCGTCGTCCATGGTATTATTTTCATCAGCGCGGATCTTGAAGAGTATGAACTGCCTAATGAGCAATCGTCAACAAAATTATTGTCCATTGAAAAGTACATCGGAGGTTGCGTTACTCAAAGGATGCAATTTGATTTTCTTTTATATTTCGATCAGGTTAAGGTTAGGTTGTCTCCAAGTTTGTTGGCGCTTCATCTGACAAACAATCCATCCTACAGAAAATTCATAGCGGCATCTTTTGTTGAAACTTTAATGTCATACAACTTTGAGCCTATCACTTTTCATCGATAAATAGAAAAAAAGAAAGTCATTCACGAAAATAGTTAAAAATTTCGAAAGGATTTATCTTTTCGGTTATAATTGCACGAGTGCATAAAAATCACCGATAATTTTGCAAGAAAGCGTTATATCTAAAAATTGCAAGAGTTTATTTCCATATTTTGGCAAAGGTGCCCGAGTCCGGAGGACGAGGGCCCTTTTACAAAATATAAAAATAACCGAATGCAATTTGTATAAGATATCACGCTTGAATGCAAAATCATCTGGTCATTTCAATTCACGAAAGAAATTCATTGGAATATTTCACGAATAAAGAAATTCTGAAGGAAATGTTATTTTTTGTTCATTTATACTTTCCTCTGTAGATTGTATAGAGCACTTACCAAAACGCGAAATGTTTTTCTATTTTCGAAGTCTATCTGACATTTATTTGTGTTGTTTACTGACGTCTAGCGATACGGTTTCAAATGTGTTGTTATGGTGACTTGATACAATGCAATTACCGCTGTAAGTTTTGAAGGAAATATTCGGTGCAATAATTTTTTTCTAGTCATTCTACAGTGAGAAGACGTCGGAACTGTATCATAGGGGGGTTTTACGAATAATTTTTACTATGATTTTTTTATAATTTCCTCCATTGGGGTTTTACAGCTCTCCCAAGTTGACTGTATTCTCGAATACTCCTTAGAAAACATATGTGTGCAAATGGTTTTTGCGCTTTATCAATTCATCCTACAGAAAATTTATGGAAATTTTCCTCGTAGAAAACTAAATCCTCTACAACTTCAATACCCCTACTCTTTATAGTAAATCAAAAATAACAATTTGTTACTCTGAAATTGGAAAATAACTTGTCAAAAAAATTGAAACAATCCAGAATAATTCTGATAAATTCATCACAAATCCCTAATCATTATTTTTGAAACCTATATCGAAAGAAGACATTTACGATGTAATAATGTCTCTTAAATCGAATTCAGCGCTAGGTGAATATCAGATCACAACAAAAAATTTCAAAGTCATTGTGGATTCATTAAGTTTGCCCCTGTCACTCATTTTTAACGAAAGTATTAATAATGCAGTTTTTCCTGATTATTTAAAAAGAACCATTCTGAAACCGATACACAAATCAGTTGAACTTGAGAATTTTTCGAATTACCGTCCACTAGCTGGAAATATTTGCGTGAATATTTGAAAAAAATCTCAGAATTCAACAAATCTCATCACTGAAAATATCAAAAAAGACAATGCTCTACATGGCCACGATACTAGAATATCAAACTCCTTTCATTTCAATTTGATTCATTTCAATAAAGGGTAAAATAACCCCATTTTATAATCATTAGTTACTTTCAATAATTACCAGAAAAATAAAATCATCCAAATCCATTCACATTTTTTCAAAAGAACTCAAAAAATATTTGCTTCCCCAATGATGTTCACCAAATTATCGAATGAATATTATTTTCCAATTCATTGTTATAGTACATAATCTACTAATGTAATTTTTTGACTTCCTCATACCAGAATCCTGACTGGAAAATGATTTCAACATTTTTTTAGCAGAATATTTTTTTCTGGTCGTTTTACAATAAAATAACATCATCTTATTTTCATAAAGAGGGTCTTCAACGAATAATTTCGACTATAGATTTTTAATTTTGTTTATTCATTACAGTATCACAGAAATCCGGAGTTGACCGTTATCTCAAATACATTGGAACATATTTTAGATTTCTATTAACTTTTCATTAATGTATCGTTACTCCATTATCGATGAGTTATCGACAATTTTCTCCACCATGAAACGTAGGCTTCATTCCATTGGTTATCAAAATAATCTCATATCCGTTTGAACATTTACGAGAATCCTACAT
This sequence comes from Zygogramma bicolorata, assembly GCA_032362365.1. Lineage (NCBI taxonomy): Eukaryota > Metazoa > Arthropoda > Insecta > Coleoptera > Chrysomelidae > Zygogramma > Zygogramma bicolorata. The sequence goes on from JAVJAQ010003737.1 coordinate 69,898, forward strand.
ATGCAGGTGAGAAAGTCCTAACCGTTTAGGGACGGAAACGATATTATTTTTTCCTCTGTCGCTATAATAATGGTAACATTAATTTTACAAATAAATTGGTCCTCACGATTGATTATAACAATGAGCACACTGAAAAAAGTCGAAATGCTTATCACATAATCGAAAATCTTACATAACTCAAAACCGTACCTGCAGAACTCAGAAATATTTTTCACAATCGAATACCTCTGCACGTGGCGAAATACGTAGCACAACTGGAAATAAGTGAAGTAACAAAAAACAGCTGCGCCTCCTAGGACCAAAAATTATTATAATTATAGTATTAGCATGCAATAGTTTTTGTCTCCAAACGATAACCTGGGCCTTTCTCACCTGCATAGGAATCTCGTAAATGTACACTTGGATGAAAGGTTCATTGGCGAGGGAAGGGTCGATAACTCATCAATAATAACACTACCCAAAAGAAACATGTGTGTGAAGTTAGCAACGAAAAGTTAGCAACGTTTCTGTAAAATTCGTTGCCAGCCACGATTCCATAGGGCGGATTTCATGCAATGAAATTGGAACGTATTGACCAAAATCCAAGTTTTACTCAGCATGAATCGTAATCATAAGCATGGAGGATGACTGAAAAAACTTGAGAAAATAGAAAACATCACCAGTAGACTTTTGAATAGTACGGAAAACGTTAAAATTGAAAATGTCATTTTTGATGTTCGGAAAATATTTGAATTATATAATTAACCATCAGTCGGAAACACGAACGGCTAATACTTGAAGCATGGGAATGATGACTGAAGAGTTCTAAAATCGGAGGGAAAGCCTGGAAAATTTGAATATCTTTATTGATGGTGTCAGTTTGATTAGATAATGGCTCATGAGTCGAAAACTAGAGAGGGTGCCATTTAGAAATTTCCAGAGAATACGTGAAATGACATGGTGATTCCGACAAAAAATAACACGGAATTTTCAGATCGAACGGAAAGCCTGGAAAAATTAAAAATCAATATGGATGGTGTCACTTTGATCAGATATTGGATCATAAGTCGAAAACTAGAGAGGGTGCCACCTAGAAATTTTCAGAGAATACGTGAAATAACATGGTGATTTCGAAATAAAATAGCACGGAATTTTCAGATCGGACGGAAAGCCATGAAAAATTGAAAATCAATATGGATGGTGACACTTTGATCAGATATTGGCTCATAAGTCGAGAACTAGAGAGGGTGCCACTTAGAAATTTCCAGAGAATACGTAAAATGACATGCTTATTCCGAAAAATAGCACGGAATTATCAGATCGGACGGAAAGCCTGGAAAAATTAAAAATCAATATGGATGGTGTCACTTTGATCAGATTTTCGCTCAAAAGTCGAAAACTAGAGAGGGTGCCACCTAGAAATTCTCACAGAATACGTGAAATGACATGGTGATTTCGACAAAAAATAGCACGGAATTTTCAGATCGGACGGAAAGCCATGAAAAATTAAAAATCGATATGGATGGTGACACTTTGATCAGATATTGGCTCATAAGTCGAAAACTAGAGAGGGTGCCACCTAGAAATTTTCAGAGAATACGTGAAATGACATGGTGATTCCACAAAAAATAGCACGGAATTTTCAGATCGGACGGAAAGCCATGAAAAATTAAAAATCAATATGGATGGTGACACTTTGATCAGATATTGGCTCATAAGTCGAAAATTAGAGAGGGTGCCACCTAGAAATTTCCAGTGAATACGTGAAATGACATGGTGATTCGGAAAAAAAATAGCACGGAATTTTCAGATAGGACGGAGAGCCTGGAAAAATTAAAAATCAATATGGATGGTGACACTTTGATCAGATATTGGCTCATAAGTCGAGAACTAGAGAGGGTGCCACCTAGAAATTTTCACAGAACACGTAAAATGACATGCTCATTCCGAAAAAAAATAGCACGGAATTTTCAGATAGGACGGAAACCCTGGAAAAATTGAAAATCAATATGTATGGTGTCACTTTGATCAGATATTGGCTCATAAGTTGAAAACTAGAAAGGGGGCCACCTAGAAATTTTTATAGAACACGTAAAATGACATGGTGATTCCGAAAAAAAATAGCACGGAATTTTCAGATAGGACGGAAACCCTGGAAAAATTGAAAATCAATATGGATGGTGTCACTTTGATCAGATATTGGCTCATAAGTTGAAAACTAGAAAGGGTGCCACCTAGAAATTTTTATAGAACACGTAAAATGACATGGTGATTCCGAAAAAAAATAGCACGGAATTTTCAGATCGGACGGAAAGCCTGGAAAAATTAAAAATCAATATGGATGGTGTCACTTTGATCAGATATTGGATCATAAGTCGAAAACTAGAGAGGGTGCCACCTAAAAATTTACAGAGAATACGTAAAATGACATAGTGATTTCGAAAAAAAATAGCACGGAATTTTCAGATCGGACGGAAATCCTGGAAAATTTGAAAATCAATATGGATGGTGTCACTTTGATCAGATATTGGCTCATAAGTTGAAAACTAGAAAAGGTGCCACTTAGAAATTTTCAGAGAATACGTAAAATAACATGCTTATTCCGAAAAAAAATAGCACGGAATTTTCAGATCGGATGGAAAGCCTGGAAAAATTGAAAATCAATATGGATGGTGTCACTTTGATCAGATATTGGATCATAAGTCGAAAACTAGAGAAGGTGCCACCTAAAAATTTACAGAGAATACGTGAAATGACATAGGGATTTCGAAAAAAAATAGCACGGAATTTTCAGATCGGACGGAAACCCTGGAAAAATTGAAAATCAATATGGATGGTGTCACTTTGATCAGATATTGGATCATAAGTCGAAAACTAGAGAGGGTGCCACCTAAAAATTTTCAGAGAATACGTGAAATGACATAGTGATTTCGAAAAAAAATAGCACGGAATTTTCAGATCGGACGGAAACCCTGGAAAAATTGAAAATCAATATGGATGGTGTCACTTTGATCAGATATTGGCTCATAAGTTGAAAACTAGAAAGGGTGCCACCTAGAAATTTTTATAGAACACGTAAAATGACATGGTGATTCCGAAAAAAAATAGCACGGAATTTTCAGATCGGACGGAAAGCCTGGAAAAATTAAAAATCAATATGGATGGTGTCACTTTGATCAGATATTGGATCATAAGTCGAAAACTAGAGAGGGTGCCACCTAAAAATTATAAATAAAAAATAGCACGGAATTCTCAGATAGGACGGAAACCCTTGAAAAATTGAAAATTATTATTGATGGTGTCACTTCAATTAGTTAATGGCTCATAATCATTCCATTGATTGATATACCCATTAATATCACAAGTCTGGTGGGTAAATTATGCTCAAAAATATTTCCTCGAAAGCATTATTGCATAAAGAGGAGTCTGATAAGAAGGTAAAATAAATATTTTTAATTTTAAAAGTATTTTTTCGTCGTGGTTATCAAACCATATAAGGAAGGTTAAAAATGTATCGTTCACCTTCAAAAATTATTTCCTTATAATTTATTTTTCCTTGCACTGCAGATTAAGTATCAGAATAGTAGTAACTGAAGTGTAGTTCAATGATAGAATATATATACAACGTTCTTCATTTCCACTTTCGTTTTCACGTCTCAAGATGTGTGGAGAATTGGCTGCTAGAATTCACCATAACTTGTGGAAAACGACATATTTTTCACAGCTGAATGTTGATCTGTCTCGATTTTTTATTTGTTTCGTCACTCTTTGTTTTATCATTTGATGATAAGATCCATACAATCCTACTTATCATATCTCACCACCTTCATGTGATGATTATAACTCTTCTCACCAGTAGCCGAGCAGGATGGGGCCACAGTAGATCTGGCATAAAAACAGATGTCATCGTGTTGGACTGGTCGATGGGTAATACCAAAGTTGGGTTTTAACATTTGTCACATAATAATACTTATAACTATAAACCAATATCAGGAAAAAAATAATATGTGATAACATCACAAATATATCACAGAAAAATAACTCATATTAAAACTAATTTTATTCCTACATTGAAGTTATTCAGTTTAATATCACAAAATATATACAAAAATATTCAAAATTGTTAATTAAAACAAAATATGAACAAATTGAAATTTATTCGCTACCGAGAGTATCTTCATCACGAATGAGTCACCTAATAATCAGTGCCTCGTTATATGATCTCTCGGAATGAGCAGTACCAATACTATCTTCATTATCATCAACTCTTAATAATCAGCACTGAGGGCAACTTGTACTTGCGAGGTGTGTGCAATATTAGGCTGGAATGAGCTTCAAATAGAGCTTCAGGATAGCTCGATTTCGAGGTGAACCTCAAGTTCAGTACTAGTGGCCCTACATCACAGATAGCTTATTCAACATAATCTGAGCTATGTTCAATTCAATTATTGATCTGATGAATATTTCTATCAGTGTTTGAGTGTTTTCATGTTCAAACTAATTATATTTCTACACCAATATTGTTTGGTTCAATATCACAGTTATACATCATGAAACCTAGAGGAGCCAAAAATATTTTAAATCAAAATGAATATACGTAATTATAGATATCTTCGAAACATTAAAATTGAATCCTATAAGTAATCACCATCTTGTACATTTTCTTTCAAATCACAATTTATCACATTAATTTCAGGTCAGGAAAGCAGTACAACATGGTCGGATCTAAGTTATGTTCAATTAATTCATTGGACAGACGAATGGGCGGTACTGAATTGTTATAACAACTCTATTATCTAATTGTGATTATTGTGAGAATATTTTTGATGAGAACATTCTTTTCTATAATTATGCATCTAAAACTAAGCAATGCTACCCAGTATCCTAATATAAAATTCATAAATGTGAATATTCTTATATCAATACATGTACAGAAAATAATAATTCTTCTGCTGGAACTACATGAGAAATATTTCCCCTGATCAATTAAAAAAAAGAAACAACCTAATAGACTATTTAGTATTGTGGCGGGTTTAATGACACATAAGCCCAATGTAGTGAATAATTCATAACTTTGATGAACAATTCATGAAAGTTGAATACATTCGTATTCAATTTTTTGATTTACTCGTACTAACTCATAATGGATTTTTCAAAATTGATAACGTTGATTTATCAACTTTTCTTATGCATTATAAAATGCACACAAATTGAAAATGCGCATTCTCAGCGTTGGCAATATGAAACTGTTTCTGTTTATGTTTTGTCACGTATAAAGACAGTAAACAGACAATGACCATATTTCATGAAGGGGAAGAAGAAGAATTATGCATTATATGAGTGAACCACATTTCTTTTACGCTTTGTAATTTAGAGATATCTACTGAATTATGAGTTGTGCATTATCTAGTAAATTGTATTCATTTAATTGCCCAACCCGCCTTCAATTAAATCACTCATAGTTGATGTGCTTATTCTAACTATTAAAAATACTTCCTTGATAATGATATTGACTGACAATAGTCACAGTTTTCACCACTCAATTCAATGAATTTTGTTGATTGACATGAGCATATCACATGTTAATCTTTGATGTAGTAAATCTGACTCTCATTTCTGTCAGCAACATTATATATTTATAAAAGTCTGAATCTGTTGTAGATGGTGTAAACAACCTCTGAGGCGAAATGCCATCTCCTAGATGACCAAAGACCCGAGCTTCTATTACACCAAATAAAGAAGAACTCTAATTGCGAGCACATCGCGATTAGTAGCTAACGGAAATCGTCTTGTGTCTTCTCACCTTGGTGTAATAGTAGTTCGAGTCTTTGGTCATCCAGCAGATAGCGTTTCGTCTTAGAGATTCCCTTATTCACTTCATCTGCACCAGATTTTGGGAATTATTTATAGTTTTTTTGTTGATTTTGGGGTTCAACTTCCAGTAATTGAAAATCATATTTGATATTCAGTATCCTTATTTGAATCATTAATATGAATGGTACTCGTTTTTGAGATTCCCTCATAAGCGTTTTCCCGTTTTTCTATAAATATTCTAAAAATTTTTCATTTACATAAAATTATTAAAATTGATTCATATATAATCGATTTCACAATTTCAATTTATATATTGTAGTTTTATCCTCTATTTACTTTTTCCCTCGGTTATTCCTAACAGGTTTCAGATAATGGAAGTCAGAACTACTACTACTACTCACATCCTTTTATTTTTCTCAATATTTCAGAAGTAGGATATTTTTTGGAATGATTACTGGAATTCAGAACAAGAGAACGAGAATATAAATCATTAACTCATAGTGAACTTTAATTCAGATAAACATTTTGTCGTTTCAGTTCACGCTTTATGACTGGGGTTTGGATCGTTTGATAGCTTTCTTTTTGTTGAAATTGAGATTTTCCATGCGAATATCTATAGAAACTGAATAATTTTTGCAATGGTTTAGTCACGTATATCATGGAGAACGAAAACTTAGTTTCAAGTTGAATGTACTCACGACGTTTTGCTATTTCATATTCGACATCTCAAATTTTTTGTCACAACACAATTTTCTCTTGATCAATGAAAACTTTAATTTTATTTTTTTACCTAAAATCCATTTCAACTTTTTGTTTCGATTTTCATTTTTATATTTTATTCAGCAACAGATTTCAATAGAGTTAATACTATGGACAATGGAAGTCTGAACTTATAACACTCAACAAGGAACATTGTAAATCACATTCAAGCTATGTCATTTTACGTATTCTGTGAAAATTTCTAGGTGGCACCCTCTCTAGTTTTCGACTTATGAGCGAAAATCTGATCAAAGTGACACCATCCATATTGATTTTTAATTTTTCCAGGCTTTCCGTCCGATCTGAAAATTCCGTGCTATTCTTTTTCGGAATGAGCATGTCATTTTACGTATTCTCTGAAAATTTCTAAGTGGCACCCTCTCTAGTTCTCGACTTATGAGCCAATATCTGATCAAAGTGTCACCATCCATATTGATTTTTAATTTTTCATGGCTTTCCGTCCGATCTGAAAATTCCGTGCTATATTTTTTCGGAATCATCATGTCATTTTACGTATTCTGTGAAAATTTCTAGGTGGCACCCTTTCTAGTTTTCGACTTATGAGCCATTATCTAATTAGAGTGACACCATCAATGAAGATTTTCAATTTTTTCAGGCTTTCCGTCCGATCTGAAAATTCTGTGCTATTTTTTTTTTCGGGATCACCATGTCATTTTACGCATTCTCTGAGAATTTCTAGGTGGCACCCTCTCTAGTTTTTGACTTATGAGCCATTAACTAATCGAAGTGAAACCATCAATAATGATTTTCATTTCTCGCAGGCTTTCCGTCCGATCTGAAAACTCCGTGCTATCTTTTTTCGGAATAAGCATGTCGTTTTACGTATTCTCGAAAAATTTCTGAGTGGCACCCTCTCTAGTTTTCGACTTATGAGCGAAAATCTGATCAAAGTGACACCATCCATATTGATTTTTAATTTTTCCAGGCTTTCCGTCCGATCTGAAAATTCCGTGCTATTTTTTTTCGAAATCACTATGTCATTTCACGTATTCTCTGAAAATTTTTAGGTGGCACCCTCTCTAGTTTTCGACTTATGATCCAATATCTGATCAAAGTGACACCATCCATATTGATTTTTAATTTTTCCAGGCTTTCCGTCCGATCTGAAAATTCCGTGCTATTTTTTGTCGGAATCACCATGTCATTTCACGTATTCTCTGAAAATTTCTAGGTGGCACCCTCTCTAGTTTTCGACTTATGAACGAAAATCTGATTAAAGTGACACCATCAATAAAGATTTTAATTTTTTTCAGGCTTTCCGATCTGAAAATTCCGTGATATTTTTTGTCGGAATCACCATGTCATTTCACGTATTCTCTGAAAATTTCTAGGTGGCACCCTCTCTAGTTTTCGACTTATGAGCCATTATCTAATTAGAGTGTCACCATCCATATTGATTTTTAATTTTTCCAGGCTTTCCGTCCGATCTGAAAATTCCGTGCTATTTTTTTTTCGGAATAAGCATGTCATTTTACGTATTCTCTGAAAATTTCTAAGTGGCACCCTCTCTAGTTCTCGACTTATGATCCAATATCTGATCGAAGTGACACCATCCATATTGATTTTTAATTTTTCATGGCTTTCCGTCCGATCTGAAAATTCCGTGCCATTTTTTTTCGAAATCACCATGACATTTCACGTATTCTCTGGAATTTTCTAGGTGACACCCTCTCTAGTTTTCGACTCATGAGCCATTATCTAATTAGAGTGACACCGTCAATAAAGATCATCAATTTTTCCAGGCTTTCCGTCCGATCTGAAAATTCCGTTCTTTTTTTTTCGGAAAGAGCATGTCATTTTACGTATTCTGTGAAAATTTCTAGGTGGCACCCTCTCTAGTTTTCGACTTATGAGCGAAAATCTGTTCAAAGTGACACCATCCATATTGATTTTTAATTGTTACAGGCTTTCCGTCCGATCTGAAAATTCCGTGCTATTGTTTTCGGAATCACCATGTCATTTCACGTATTCTATGAAAATTTCTAGGTGGCACCCTTCCTAGTTTTCAACTTATGAGCCAATATCTGATCAAAGTGACACTTTGATATAGATTTTCAATTTTTCCAGGGTTTCCGTCCGATCTGAAAATTCCGTGCTATTTTTTTTCGAAATCACCATGTCATTTCACGTATTCTCTGAAAATTTCTAGGTGGCACCCTCTCTAGTTTTCGACTTATGATCCAATATCTGATCAAAGTGACACCATCCATATTGATTTTTAATTTTTCTAGGCTTTCCGTCCGATCTGAATATCCCGTGCTATTTTTTTTCGGAAGCATGTCATCTTTCGTATTCTGTGAAAATTTCTTAGTGGCACCCTCTCTAGTTCTCGACTTATGAGCCAATATCTGATCAAAGTGTCACCATCAATAAAGATATTAAAATTTTCCAGGCTTTCCCTCCGATTTGTGAACTCTTCAGTCATCATTTCCATGCTTCAAGTGTTAGCCGTTCGTGTTTCCGACTAACGGTTAATTATATAATTCAAATATTTTCCGAACATCAAAAATGACATTTTCAATTTTAACGTTTTCCGTACTATTCAAAAGTCTACTAGTGATGTTTTCTATTTTCAAGTTTTTTCAGTCATCCTCCATGCTTATGATTACGATTCATGCTAAGTAAAACTTGGATTTTGGTCAATACGTTTCAATTTCATTGCATGAAATCCGCCCTATGGAATCGTGGCTGGCAACGAATTTTACAGAAACGTTGCTAACTTTTCGTTGCTAACTTCACACACATAAAAGAAACTATCGGCAGAAATGTGGTGAAATAGGGAGGAAATTGAAAAATATTGAGCGGTTGGATTGGATACATCGTCATTTGTTCCAGACAGTATAGGATTTTTCAGAGGCATATTTTGTGGTATGCTATTGAACATCGAAAGATAGAGTACTGTTCATGCAGTTTTTCTATAAAAATGAAAGCGGTTTGTGCCATTCTTTCGAAACTGTTCGTTTTGTACAATGTTCATGAGATATTTCAACCCAACTTCTATGCAAATAATAGTGAGGTGGAAATCTCATGTGTTAACAATCCAAGGAAAATCTCCAGATGCATCAGATCAAGGTGAGCATATACCTTCTCCAGACTTTTCGTGCAGTTTTTCTATACAGCAAATGAATGCGGTTTTTGCCAGTCGTTCGCAACTTCGCTCGTTCATAAGAGTTATTGCTATACAATGTTCATGATATTTTACAACCTGAATTCGATTTCGATAAAGGCGTGGTGGAAACTGCATTATGTCACAACACAAAATTTACCTAAACCTTAACTCTATATACATTCGATAAAAAAAAATTCCAAGGAAAGTAACCATATACATCAAATCAGGACGAGCTTTTTCATTTTCTGAATAGTTCTGAATAGTGCAGTTTTCTCATTTGAAAGAACATTGCTATATAATGTTCATAACATTTTTCAGCCCAAATTAGATACAGATAATTCAAGTGATTCTCAATCTGTAGGAAGGGGGAGTCAAATTTGCTATAGGAAGTGTATATTCGAGTAGTGGCTAACTGAATCAGGTTATACAACAATCCACGAGGAGTCGCAAGATGCATCAGATCAAGATGAACAAACGTTTCCTGGACAATTTATGTTTTATTCCATATAGTAAATAAAGGCGGTTTGTTCCATACTTTCGATACTTTGTCCGATGAAGGGGACATTCCGGCCGTTTTTCAACAACAATTTGATATAAGAATACGTGAATCACAGTAATAGCATGTGCTTGCTATGTGTTTGATCCTTCTGAGTCATCTGGCTGTTCCCGCATTGGGTACCAAAATCTCATCGAAAAAGATACGACTAACCTGAAGGTGAGGCCAGTTAATGCATCGCAGAAAAAGTCAATTCAGTACAAATCACCTGAACATTGTGCTTCATCGAAAGTAAAACTTTGATATCCTGAGTTTGAATATTTTTTCACTCAAGACGAAATGAATACAGTATTTTTTAATGGAAATTGATCAGTTCGTATCAGTTCCAGGTATTTCCTAGAACAGAATTTGAAAAAAATATATTTCAGTCGATCTGGGCAGTAACTTTTTGTCCGATAGGGTAGATGCAAAATGGTTGTTTTGCTAAACACAACATTCACCATCTACGCTTACATAGACACAAGGGATTATCGGGTTTATACCATGTTTGAAACCTAGCAAAATAATTTTCCAAACTTCCTGATGTAAGGGGGAGGAAAACTATCCCTTTCAACCCTTCCACATTGATGTCATGCATCCACAGGCGGCATCAGTTTTTTTTTCACTCTGATATCACATAGAGAAAATAAATAAATGAATGAAGAAATAAATTAACAAATGGAACAGGTCTTCTCAAAACTGGGCAACTCTAATGTTGGTTTATAAATTATTTGAGAATCTTCTAGATCCTACCCCTCAGCCGAATAAAAAAGATATATATTGAAGAACCGGGGGAGTGTTTACTCCACAAGATGAGCGACGGACCCAAAATTTATGGAATATTTCCGAAATAATATTATGACAATCGATTAGAACAACTGATGTCTATTAACTTCATCCTTAAACATGATGAAAGTGATGACATACTTTCATTAGTCTAATATATAGACCGAATCACTGAAACTCAATAGAGATTGAAAAAATTCATTCATCAGTCTTTTTTTGCTGAACACAGAACTGACTGTTTATTCATTCTCAATGAATATTTCGAGTTAGAAAACTCCTAAACATTGATCGACTGCACCAAAAAGTTTTGCCAAATCGATCTGAATTTGTAGATGTGATAACAAATAAATTTATGATTTTTTTGGGGTTTTTAGTTCAGTTTTATCTGAACAATATTCAGAGATTATTCCATATCACTGATTCCGTAGAATACTGCTCTCAAAAAACATCAGAAACAACAATTCCATTGTCATCGTCGTTGTAGAATGGATACGAAGAATAGTCTAAACATGTATATGTTGAAACTGTTTTGGTTTTGAGGTTTGTTATGGAATACAGAATAATTTAACATCTATATCAAGTTTTATTATCTTTTTCAAGGAGTGAATAGAGTTATATGAACGAATATATAAATAAATAGTGTTGAACTGAGATACATGTTATAATTAATAATGTCATAATAGAAGTATGACAATATTATTTATAACATTTACCTAAGTCATTATTCAGGAGGATGCAATGGTGTATTGATTTTATTGTCATACATATGGACATGCTGTGCATGCAGATATCTGACGATAGGAATTCGGAAATTCCAGAATGACCAATCGAACCGTTGTTCACTCCATTCTGGAAAAAAAACTTCCCAACAGGAAGTTTGCAACGATAAAGTTTGTAACTATAGGACTCAGGGTAACCCATAGTAACCTCTTCCCCCTGTAAAACTTTCCATCCCACCGGAAATACGTTGAAGTCAGACAGTGCTCAAACAGGGCGGTTATGTCTGGAGGAACGAAAGTACCAATCAGGTTCAAAGATCCATTTATCGGAACATTCGTGAATGGGGATAACACGTTGAAGCTCACAAGCATATCATTTGGGCTCAAAGTCGACCCTTTTATTTTCCTGATGAAATGTGTAGAGTCTCTGACGAAAGACTCAGTGTTTTCCATGATTGATTGTAGCAGACCCGATAGGTATCGTGCTATATCATAGGTCGCAGACCCAATAGCACTGATTATCGGCCTGAGCGGAACCCCTGGTTTGTAAATTTTGGTCAATCTATATAGCTTTGGTGGTAATGCTTCCGTTTTTTGTTATCCCTCTTTCTCTTCTTGGCTCAGCGATGGGTCATGAATCAGTTGGTTTGTTTTCCTCATTATAGTCGTTGCCAGATCTCTCCCAAGTACATTATACGTGTTAGGGTCCTGTAGCTCCACCACCTTATGCCTATAGTCTCTTTGTGTATCACAACCGTGGCATCTCCCTTATCTGCTCGTAAGATAAAGATGCTCTCATCCCTGTTGAGAGCTTTTAACGCCGCTTGCTTAGCACTTTTCTGTTTCGCGCGCTTCAGGATTTTTGTCGTTTCCTTTGCAATCGTAGCGGGTAAATATCGCAACCCAGCTTTCACTTTGGCGATGTCCTCCTTTGATATAACGGATGGTGTAGTCGCAAAATTTCCGCTTCTGTTGTCGATTGGACAGTTTGTAGGTTTCTTGGAAATGGCTACCGCAAGGACAAAATTTACCAAGCCTTGAGCCCCTTGGAGGGATGTTCAATGAATGGCCCCGAACCAACCGTTAATGGACGGACTTTCCTGCCCTATATTACCGGTGTGACGTGTCGCATTGAAAGACTACTGGAAAAACATGGGGTGAGAACAATTTCCGAGCCTACGAGGAAAATTCAGGGAAGCCCCAAATCTGCAAAAGACGCACAAGGTAACTATGAGCTATCACTTCAGGCTCTATATGGAGGTCATAGAAATTCACAAGAATAAGAACAACTTTAACCGCAAAGAGAGCCTAAATATCCACAGAAAATGGATGCCAACTGTTCAAAATACACGGATTCTCCCAATGAGAGAAAAATCGAAAAATCAATTGATTAATAAGTTACTGACAGTCCGATTCTAGGTCCAACAAATAATGATACCTCATCTGAAAAAGCCTCGCAGCAGGAAAGAATACTCAAGGCTCAAGAACCAACGAACCACGGCTGAGAAGCCCGAAAACTTCTATCAATTCAGGCTATATGATTGTTCGTACAACATAACTTAAAATGTGTTATATTTTTTTCTTCCGTAATTATTTCTCACAGTGGTATAACTGATACAAAGGTATTATCAAATCACAAATTCATGAGTTCTGGCGTCTGGTTGAAGTTTATATCAATATTGATAGAATTTGTTTCGAATACTAATCGATGAATACAGATAATTCAGACGATTAATGAATATACAAAATGAGACCTCCATTCCAACAGTATTACAGCGGACTTATATTGTCATTCAGTATTTGACAGCGACGTCTCTTCCAAGTTCTTGTCATCGAGCAATAGAGAAGCATCAATTGCCTTCCGTAAAGTCCAGAGAGTGAAAACTAATATATATAGATTGTAGAGGCATGAATTTTTCATACTCTCAGGAACTCATGGTCCTGATAGACCACAGCACAGCATTTCAAAAGTACCATATGCGTGCATGGCCTCACATCTCACATTGGTTCAAATGAACTTGATTACATGGACGACATGACATCGAAAAAATGGTCAACACACAAGAAACCTTGTAGGAGGCAATGAATAGAAAAAAAAATAATCAAAATAGAGAATATTTCTATATGAGAAGTCTTAAAGAGAAATAGTGCTCGACCCATTTCGACGGTTTTTACGCAAGTAAAAGTAAACAGTCCATCAGAAGTATGGTTCCAAAGAAAGAATCGAGCCTTTTGGCCTCTTGGAGAAAATGAAGGTAGAATATATAATTCTTCAGAATTACTTTCAAGCAAATAGAATGTACCCATATCTAGCCTGATCATATATCATTAAATACGGCATGTCATTGTTAAATGACAAAATAATTCTTTTGGAAAAAAATGTTCTTGAGAATGAGATTATACTCAAAAATTAATTTGATAATCCAAAATTTGTTCAGTTCATCTTCAAACATCTACAATTTGGTCTATGAGAACATGACTCGAAGTATAATTGAGGATGAAATGACTCAAATTCAATCGTTCATACGAGAAGCCAGGTTCGATTAGACAAACCCACCAGAATGAGAAGAATATGTTTTATGCTAGCTTCCATAGAAAAACGTAATGAGGGCCTGCAGGCACGGTGAATGAGTATGCGATGTGATATCGGTGTTGTGTTTTCTGTTGTAAGAGGTAGTGAGTAGTATTACGACGACAGCGTAACTACAATTTTGTGCAATCGAACGTGGCTTCCCGTATAATTAGGACTGAATCTCCTTACAGGTAAGTCATCGAACCCTCAATTATTTCTTCCTCGCAATGCCCCAATGTTAATCCATGAGGTGAAGCCTGATTGGGGTTTTCCAATTTTATTGTCAACAAGAATTATTCTTTCTCATTCAAGAAAGCCATTTTGAAATCTACCCGATTTTTACGACTTGAAGAAGTTGCAAATACCTTCAAAACGATGGAACAAAACTATTCAAACGAATTTCTCATGAATTTGTTTATTATTTTTGGACAGTGTGACCAAATTATCAGCAGAACATGTAGAAAGTTCAATGAAATGTATCCGAATCTACCGCCAATGAACCTCAAGAAATTTATACGAATTCAGAACAATTTCAATATGTTTGGACATACTTTAAAAAAGCACCAAGAAACTTGAAATTGGAAATATTCGTGGTGGCAGATCTGATTTCATTGGGATCCAAATCTTCAAATGTTTGGGCATTCCTTTCTAACAATTCATCTCTCGAACGCACGGGTATTTTGTAAACTTTTTCTTTAAACATTCCCCACAAATAAAAATCTAATGGATTGAGATCGGGGGATCTCGCTGGCCAATTCCATGGTCCCAAGCGCCTCATCCACCGATCGTCATATAGTCTATCCAGTTCTGCGCTCACTTCTCTTGTGCAATGTGCAGGAGCTTCGTCTAGTTGGTACCAACAGTTTCGATAATCTTCGAGTGGCAGATTATCCACGAAACTGTCTACAGTATTCTCCAAATCATTCAGGTAGCTTCTGGATGTTTATGACTCCTCGTATATCACGTATAAATTTCTTGAGGTTCATTGGCGGTAGATTCGGATACATTTCATTGAACTTCCTACATGTTCTGCTGATAATTTTATCATCACACTGTCCAAAAATAATAAACAAATTCATAAGAACTTCGTTTGAATAGTTTTGTTCCATCGTTTTTAAGGTATTTGCAACTTCTGAAGTGACGAAAATGTCGTTATTATCAGGAGAATGTCACAACGCTAATGTCAAATAGTAATCATGGCCTGCTTACCAAATACCGAATGGAAATACCATTCTGAAGGGACATTTTCACAAATAAATGTTCATAAGTCCGAAACTTGACTAGTTAGGTATAGGTATGAATAGAAAGAAAGAAAATTTCAGCAGCTTTCCGAATTTTCAATAATATACAGGGTGTTTCATTTGAAATAATCAAATTTCAGCAACTTTTTCAAGCAAACGAAAAAAGTGTATTTTTTTACCACCCTGTATTGAAGTAACGGAGATTAGGCTGACGTGTGGGAAGTGTTCAAGTTTCACCTAACTCCAAACCAAATTTCGATATCATAGTACTTCTTAACTAAAAGATATCGGCATTTTTAGAAGTCATGATTTTCGAAGAAAAAAATTGAAATTAATTTTTATTTCGAAAACGGTAACAGATAGTTATAGGGAAATATCAAGAAAAGTTGTCGGGCAATTGTTGGAGATTCCAAAAATAATATTATATACAGAGTGTTCCATTTGAAAAATCAAAGTTGCTACTGCTTTCTAATAGAAGCGGCAACACCGCATTGTCGAAAATATTTTATTTGGCTAGAGAATGTCCGAATATGCCCTCCATTAAATTTTCAAAGTGATCCGTTGTCTGGTTCAACAGAAACGTTTAATGTGCCATCCACCGTGAATCAGCCTGTATGTCATGATTAGATATCGATTTCAGTTCGAAATATAATTTTCTCATTCGCGTTCTTATTTCCTTTCGATGTCTGGAAGTGATCTAAAATCAATTTCAAGCAGTGTAATATATCATAACAACTGAAGCAAGGGATTTTGCTCGACATAGTTCGCACCGAGAAGTGGATTTATAAATCATACTAGAGCAGTAATTCACTTCATTCGAATTACTGGGTTCAATTCAATGATCTCACATCACATCATCCGGATTCTATTTGTATGCGATTGCGCTCCAATAATGCTAATTATTATTTGCTGCATTTTCAATAGCCAACTGGGATTATAAATTCATACAGAATTCGGCATCGTTAAAGTACTGAATGGTTCACTGAGTAACGGATTGTGCTCGAACGCAAACTATTCCAGGAATTGCGGAAATTATATCACTGGGACGAAAAAATATAGATGTGCATGGTGGAACTGAAATAGTTAATCATTGACCCCAACATTTTCAAAGATTTGATCGGGTCATGTTACTGGTCGTTGGTAACTATATGAAATAATTTATTTTTGACAATACTCAATCTCCTACAAAATTTTCCAAGTTTGATATTTTTCCTCAATATCTCTTGATATTTCTAAGGTTTTTTAGGAGTCTTTGGTATGGATAAGAGAACAGAAAACGATCAATATTCCACGTTATATCCGAGGAGTATGTAGCATATATGATGAACGTTTATGGAAACTGTTGAGTGAGAGGATAAGCTGGTCTATTTTGGCAGGGGGAATTGATACGGATATTGTAAATGCAAATGCTAATGTGTCGTTATTGAATGTTGGGAAAAGAACTCAAAACAGAAAAAATCATTACGGTGTTAATTCAAGGCCTAGTCCTAGATTTAGTATAAAAGTACGCACAAAAAAATAATTTTAAAATTCATCTTTATGTTCACAGTTTGGTGACTTGGTCCCGAATTCGAAATCAACAGAAAATTTAACTCGAAATCTGATAGATACGTTTTTTCGAATTTGTTCCTACACCACACTGACCAATTCAACAATTTGCTAGACAATCCGCTGATTTGATTTACTAAATGCTAAACTCTGCTCTGGCAAAGGCGACATAGAAAAACGTTATTTCATCATCAAATATAATTCTCGGGGAATTTTTACGAACTTAGCCGCGTCAGCGGCCAGAGAAGAATATTCTGAGAGAATGATAGTCATTTTTTTTCTTTAGTTTCATTCATCTCAATACAAATACACAAACACTGCCTACCCGTTTGACAATAACACTTTTGAGTTTGATTATATATTTTCCATGGTAATATTCAATTCGAGAAATTTTGTGATAGAACTACAAGAGGAATGAAGACTATTACTATCACTCTCTCGCCATTATTTCCCAAGAGAATTATATATGGCATTACACTGCAGAAACCATGGAAATAATACTTACATTATGTAAGCCGTAAATAATAGTACATTATATACCGCGGGACTGAAGTAGTACATTTAATCCCGAAGGTAAAGTTTATGGCCCGACCGCAGGGAGGGCCATAATTTACCTGAAGGATTAAATGTACTTCAGTCGCAAGGTATATACGATACTTTTCGTACTTCCGGTATGATTTTATTAATTATTTCAATAATTTCAATCAGTTTTTTCTCTCTTCAACTCATTTAATAAACTGTCTTTAAAATAAGTTACCATAGTAACATTGCGTTGTGACAGTTATAATTTAGAAACATTGTCATTACTAGTGTCATTGTAAAGAAACATTGTTATTGATAATTAGTGAAGAAGGTGTATCTGATATTGATAAAAGAGCAGCCGAAGTAGGTGAAGAATTGTTACCACCGAAATCTAGAAAACTATACGAGCAGCAGTACGATGCTTTTAAAAAGTGGTGTCGCTTAAAAAATGTGAGACAACCTACTGAAAATGCGCTGTTAGTCTACTTCGATGATAAATCGAAAGCGGTTTGTGCCTCAACTCTCTGGGCACATTACTCAATGCTGAAATCGGTTATTAACATTAAAGAAGATATTGATATAAGTAAATTTCCAAAATTATTAGCTTTTTTGAAGAGAAGAAATGAAATTACCATTCTAATTAATTATATTTTTCAATAAAATATCCCTTAAATTCGTTTGTTTGTGATTTAATCGTTCCGGGAGTTTCGTCAATATTTAATCCCGGAGGGATTAAATGTGACACTTTAGTACCTGTCACAAGGGAGTGAAGTTGTCACTTTAGGCCCGGAAGTACGAAAAATCATTTATTATAAGTCGTGGTCCGCACTCCCCCACTGCTTCGACCAAGTGGGCGAACGTGCTGGTATCATAAACAAATGATCGCTTCCCGCACCGTGGGGTAAGTGATCACTGGGTCCAAGAATCGTTAGTCCTGAGCAGACGCAACTCACCAAGAATATTATTACCATTGGTCAGTGAGACTTGGCTTCAATGTCGAATAATATCAGATCTCAAAAGATTTGATGAAATGGAAAAATGAAGATAGAGTATTTTGAATTGGGAAGAGAAAATTCCTTACTTTATTTTCGTAATAACACAAGGAACTTTTTTTTGTGTTCAATGTTATATATGCATTGTTATTTTTAGTTGTGAGAGACAAATTGAAATTGTATTTGCCAGATAAAACAAACAAAATATATTATATTTTATTTTTTTCAGCTGGTAATCCACACCTGCAAGATCATTAATCACAAATGGAAAATTTGATTTCAGTTGCAATTATTTTCTGTTCCTGTGCTATATTCTCCCGAAAATCTTTGTGACAACACTGGGCGCAAACGTCAAGTTGACAGCATGGCGTCAGTCTGAAGTCCCATGTTTATCCTCTCGTTGTTTCTAATATTGACTTTGAAACTTTGCTGCAATGGCCAGTGATAAAATGAAATGTGTTTTTTGTAAAACGAAGAATGATAGAATGATACTTTCCGTGGACAATTAACTGAAAAATGCCAGGACATTTTGAGTGTACGGGTGAAACCGAGGGTGAAACATAAATTGAAATACAAAGATCTGAGTTGCCTACAGATGTACAGATAGATATCACAGAAAATATTATGGAGCCTTTATAGCTTTGATGACAAAATACCGTAATTCATTGTCAGAAAGAGTTGATAGCAGTAATTCCAGTCCACTCATTTTTTTATCCAATACTCCAGTAGATATTAGTAAAACTGTTTCAAGACATGTGACTCTATGTTCAAACAGTGAATTCACATATGTGGATGGTTCTTCAAGTTCCAGAGAAGTCAAATAATTTAACTTAATGTCTGGTGATCCGGATTTGAGTTTTTATAACAGTGATATATTATCAGAAGATGCTTAGATAGTCAGATCACGTTAGATGTTTATTCTACTTTTACTTGTGGTTCAAATATCAACGAATTATTATTGGAGATATCGAAACAGCTGGGCACTTTAAAAATGGTTTTTTTTGTGATAAATATCGCAAGCAGAGTGAGGGTAAAAAACAAAATCTTCATTTGTCAAACGTTCCAAAACTTCATGAAAAAATAATTGAGAGTATGGAGACACCCTGAACTCTACACTAATGAAGAGTTGTCGCGAAAAATCAATTCTTTTGAATCCGCGAACAGGACAGGTTCTTATCAAAATTCGTGTGAATTGAATTGTTTGATTGACTATCAGGAAAAAGTAGTTTTTGATACTCCATGTATGTACTTGGCATAAAAATCGTAATGTCCATAAAGCTATTTTTGATCATAAGGTATCAATAACAGAAAAAAAGTTTTGAAAAAAAAAAAGAACTATATATTATTATCATCACTATGTGATACGTACAGTAATGTACGCATGAACTCGTCATTGCAAATTTGAATTAATATTAGTATTGAAAATCATCAGCATTACTTACATTAACGCCAATGGATTATACTGAATCCTCATTGACTCCCTATGTAAAGCATTACCATGCTTCCACGCAATGACCAGGTGTTAGGGGCCTTTCGAGTTGTTAGAAAAATCAAAAGAATACCTAATACCTTTCGAAAATAATGTTACAGATGATGAAGAAATACTTCATTCAAGACACTAGAAGAATTTATATGTCAAATGTATGGAACTGAAAATTCTTCTGATGTTTATGCTGTTCGATTTCATTCATTCTCGTGTTAGTTCAGGAAATGAAGCATTTTGGTTCGCAATTTTTTCGTCCACCATGGATTTATCTGAAATTTCCACAGAAGATAGGAAATAGCTCACGGATCATTTTCTATATCATGACGCTGTAAGCTAGAGCCTTGGGAGTGGTTGCCACCCCATCACAGGGGTGGACTTTTTTTATTACATTTCAACTGTAGGAATCGACGGAATAAGAATTTCTAAGAAAAAATATGCCATACGTTTTTTTTGTGAAAGTAATATTTTTTGAGTTATTCGAAGTTGAAATTAACAGTTTTTAACGGAAAAATCGACTGTTTTGAATGGGTTTTTGCAAATAACTCTAAAACTATAGATTTTATCAGAGAAAGTGTGGAGAAGCAAATTGTAGCTTTTGAAAAAACGAAAACAATGCTTCATTTATAATTCTCCTACGACATGAACGAACTGGGATACAGCAAATTAATGCTTAGCTTTTTTCATCAAATGTATAAATTGGAAGATTCAAAGCGAAATAACGAGAAAAATTTCCATTTTTCGAAGAAAGCTCATAGAATCTTTTTTGAAGTATTCAAAATCTGTGAAAGCAACCTCCGAAGTACCACCTAACTAAAATTTATTGCCACCCTTCTGTGATTCTCTTTATATATGTACTTTTGATACACTCACGAAGTTTAACCAATTCAAAATGCCTAATTTCAGGAAAATTGGAGTTCAAAGAGAAAACGATTTTTTTCAATTTCGTGTTTTTAACCCTTTTCTTATAAATATCTCTCAAAATACTGTAGATACGAAAAAAACGATACAGTACTGAATTGTAGCTTTTTTAATGACAGAAACTTCCCTGTGTGCAGATTTTTTGGAAAGTGAATATTCGGCGAGATAAAGCCGTTTAACACCTACAGTTACGATCGAACATCACCTTAGTCAAGCGCTTCAAACTCTCCCCATTTAAAAATCAAGGAAACTTGAGTAATTTCATTTACATAGTCTCATAGCTCTTGAAAAGCTCTTCGAAATCGTTCTAAAAAAAATTTCTATCACCAAAAATGAAAGAGCTATCCTTAAAAAATCGATCAATTCTTTTGAAAAATTTGAATTATTCGCTTTGGAGCGTAGTAATCTTAGGCCAGTAGACTAATACATGAGTTCTATTCAACAGCCGTGCCAAATCGCCAATTTTTTTGTAGGTAGTTTGGACCTCAAGGAATATAGTGTGAAATTTGTGGAATCGAGAAATGACGATTTCTGTCAAAAAAAAATTATTGAAAAAAACAAAAGACATATTTTGATGTTATTATCTTTGGAATAAGATTTATCGAAAAATGTTCCTTACAAGAAATGTGCGCCGTGATGAAATCTCCAAAATAAGTTCTATGCAAAAATCACGTAGAATCATTAGTTTGGCGGTAAATCACTGTTAAACAAAAATTTTTCAAAAAATTATTATTGTATTTACGAGGTTTATTTATGAAGTACTGTCCTCAAACTCATCCATCACCTGAAAGAAACTCTCCTGAAGAGATACCGGTAAGGTTTATCCAGCCATGTTATATAGTTTAGCAACAATGACCGATTTTCGTAAATCTGGCGTGTCGCTATAGCATTTGTTCCACAAGGCCGAGAAGGTGCAAAAAAATCATGGTGATTCTTCTCAGCATGTTGTAACGAAGTTACTATTTTCAGGTTACTTTCAGTGAGCATATTACAAGTATTATGTTTTAAACTACCCCTCGGTAAGTCGGTTATAAATGCTCCTAAAAATACCGTTCTTTCGGGAAAATGATCAGAGCGTCACCGCCTATCACATGCGCTCATAAATTCCGCTCCGCGCTAAACGGAACCCGGACTAATCCGGACCCCCCTGCAAATAGTGTAATTCAACGAAACAACTCCGAGCCATCACCTATTCCCGTACCGCACGTCAGAGCATCGTCATCATCGCAGACTATGAGTGCGCAAGTGGTCCGGGTATAAATTGAAACGCGAGCACAGAATAGGGGAATTCGTTCAGTTCACCGACCGTAGCAGAGCAACGAGACCACTGCAGAGAACCAACCGACCAGCCGATCGACCGCCACCGATACAAAGCAGCAGAAGCCGTAGTGACCCGACCGAAAGGTAGGAACCCGTAAGTTGTGTTTGCCTGTCCGCCAGCACCCCGAGTAAGTTGTCGAGAAACGCGCCGGGAATTTTTGTTGTCGCGTACTCTCTCTCTCTCTTCTTTCAACCCTTCGTGTCCGTTACACTGGGGTTTATTTCTTCCTTACCGCACTTCGTGTCAGTACACTGGTGCTTGCTATTTCTCCCTCTTCTTTCAACCCTTCGTGTCCGTTACACTGGGGTTACTGTCTCTTCCTTACCGTACTTCGTGTCAGTTACACTGGTGCTTGCTATCTCTCTCTCTTCCTTCAGCCCTTCGTGTCCGTTACACTGGGGTCTTTATTCCTTCCTTACCGCACTTCGTGTCAGTTACACTGGTGTTTGCTATCTCTCTCTCTCTTCCTTCCGCCCTTCGTGTCCGCTACACTGGGGCATACTGTCTCTTCCTTACGTCAAGCCTTTCGTGTCCGTTACACTGAGGTTTGATTCCTGTTCTTTATTCTTGCCGTATCGAAGCGTCGTGAATTGTATACAGGGTGAACAGAACTAAATATCGGGTTGGTGGATGACAGGCTATACCGTGGCACGAATACTGTAGAGCTTCTGCTACCCTGCTTCAAGTTGTCACCCTGCTTTTAGTTGCTACCCCCTCCCGCTTTAAACCGCATGTGCCAACCGTAATATTTCCCTATAACAGCGCCGAATTATATCAACTCATTTCGTTAACTAAATTCCGGTTTGTTTGCTTGATAATCGTTACACGCCCCGTCCTTCTTGTTTGCTATCGTACATCGCTCATAGAGAAGTAAAGTTCGTATTTAGAATTTTCACTGATCCGAAAATAAATTAGTAAGTTATACTTGGTGTTTCCTTTCATTAGTTGAGTTTTTAATTTCTTAATTAGCTGTCGGTAAACCAGTTTGAATCTCAGTAGAGTCAAGTAAAATCTGACTCTCTGACATCTGAAAGCTGTCAAGTTCACCAAGACCCCTGGATTACCGTCTTCACTGCAGCTGCCCGGTGTAGTGGTGCTTGGTGACACTCTAAAAACACCAGCTGGCGCCCGAGGTACCGTCCGTACCGATAGAGGGCGCTAGATATTGTTTAACGCGAGGAAAAGGCGTTACAAAATTGGCGCCCGAGCAGGGACCGTTTTTTTTTAATACTGTACCGTGACCGAGGAGAACACCAACTAAAACATACTCCGAAGTGTGGAAATAACCGAAATCCGTTGGAAACCGCTGACGTGTGATTTTTTTTTTGGAAGATTTTGGAAGTTTGTTGTTCCGAAGCTAGGACGCCAAGTGGCACATCATTTTATAGGTTTCTGGGGTCAACGAAGCGATTGCAATCAACGTTGAGCCGCTGGGAGTGACCTTTTACGTGACAACCGTGTAGAAAACTGGAAAAATACTTTTCGTGGTGGATTCAGGCTGCTGAATTTAGAAAAAGTGTTGAAAACGTCCTAGGAGTTAATCAACTTGAATCCGACGTTCTAGACGTTTGAGACCGGTGCAAAACGCTTCCAGAGGGTCGATTATACCCAAATCAACCGAATTCGATCGAATCCGCTGACCTGTCATTTTGACAGATTTTTCAACTTTCTGAATTTGGAGATAGATCATCGAAAGACACCTCGTTTAATGGGTTTTCGGGGTCGCTGAAG
Organism: Zygogramma bicolorata; assembly: GCA_032362365.1. Taxonomy (NCBI): domain Eukaryota; kingdom Metazoa; phylum Arthropoda; class Insecta; order Coleoptera; family Chrysomelidae; genus Zygogramma; species Zygogramma bicolorata. Next base: position 93,951 of record JAVJAQ010003737.1, read on the forward strand.
CGAAATACGCTATCCGTTTGACTCTAACTCCTACCGTTTCCGAGATACCGAAGTCCTGAGTACGAAATAAGAGACATTTTCGAATAACCGCGGATACAAAGGTTAACTACGTGCGTGCAGCTATGTCTAGACCGGAAGGGGAATCTGGGAACTCCTCCGATGAAGAATTGATAAAGGAGACGAACCTGAGAACAGAACCAAGTGATGTCAGAGTAAGCTGGGTCTACCGTCTACGGAAAGAAGAGTTGGAAGCAGAGTTGGAAAAATTCCGCTTGGAAGTTCCCGGGACCGTAGAGGAGCAGAGAAAGCGATTAGTGAAGTTTCTACGCGAGGGTCGGGCATCACCGTGTCCTATAATGACATCACCGTACACCTATCCACCAGGAAACGTAGTTGTCCAAACGACGTCCACGACGACTAACCCCACCACGACAGTCTCATCTACCCATCTCACCGCGACCTTCAGCCAGCAGACAAACGGACAACTCCCAGGGCAGTCGACATATTCGACGGGTGGAACCTACACAGGAGTACCGTATTCATTACCGTCCTCGCTACCATTCTCATTTCCACCATCGCTGCCGCTTTCCTTGCCTTCTGCCTTACAGTCAGCCGTACCGTCATCATTCCTACAGTTTTCAGTACCGTCGTCTCTACCGTCATTTCAACAGTTTTCCGTACCGTCGTCGCTCCCACCGTCATTACCGAATGCAGTACCGTATTCCCTACCGTCACTACCATCTTCACTACCGTATGCAGCACCGTGTTCCCTTCAGTCAACAGTACCGCCGTCACTCCCATTTTCACAGGCCATGCCGAACAGCCACATGAAAGTACATGATTGGAAAGTAAGTTTCAATGGAAAAGGAGACCCGGCCGCTTTTCTGGAGAGATTAGAAGACATTTGCGATGCTCAAGGAATCAATCCAGACAATCTCCTCCCAGTCATGCCAGAGCTATTAGAAGAAATGCCAGCAATGTGGTTCAGGAACAACCGAAACTCCTGGAGGACATGGGCAGACTTCGTAACAGAATTTCGAAATTTCTTCTTTCCGGTTAACTATCTGGTGGACTTGGAAGCCGCAATTGGGCGAAGGCTTCAGAAACCGAACGAAACAGCTGCTCAGTATATAACCGAGTTGCAGACACTCATACGCCGTCACGGAGGAATTTCAGCCGCTCAGGAGCTTCAGTGGTTATACCGCAACCTCAGACCGGAATACCGACAACAGATCCGCCGCAGTGACTTCACGGACATAGCCACATTTGCAACAGCTGTTCGGGAGTATGAACTATTGAAGGCAGAATTGGACCACTCTACCGACTCTTTCTCTGGAAATCGACATCAGGCACCGCCACGACCGATTGACGTTGACCGACGATCGATGGAAGTTGACCGAAGAGCTGGACACAACCGCCAGACGAGCAGTCGAGAACCTCCGAACCTCCCCTCAACCTCAGCCCCGGCATCCTCTCGTGAATGTTGGCGATGTGGACAGATGGGTCATTTCCGAGGACAATGCCGTGCTCCCGCGAAATTGTTTTGTTCTCGCTGTAAGAGAGAAGGCGTAATGTCACGAGACTGTCCATGTCAAAGGCCGGAAAACTAAATGGGTGCTGTACCGATGTGAGGCCAGGACAGCATCCGAAACAAGTAGCCTCATCTCCGTTAACCGTTGAAGATTCCGACAATCGGCCACATATAATCGTGGCGTTGCCAGGAGGCACCGTACAGGCTTTAATCGACACCGGAGCAGTGAACTCGTATATAGGGGACAGCGTCGTCGATCAGTGGCAAATACTAGGGTTACGTAAGATAGACGCTATAGTTGGCACTGTGAGGCTAGCAAATGGCCAGACCGTCCAAGTACCGGGCTCTTATCAGATCGAGATCACCATCGGTGAAATACGATTTGCCGAGACTTTTGGTCATATACCAGGACTTTCTCCGGATATGGTGATAGGTATGGATATACTCCGCCGACGAGGCTTTTCTCTCCACTTAGGAACCGGAGAGATTCTCTTGAAAGGCCGAACCATCCAACCGGCCGCACAAGTCAAACCATGCAGTCCGATAGGGGTTATGACGTCAGAAACAGCACTTTCTCTCAAACCTGTGGCTTGTCAGGCGCCGCCCGTCCGTATACCGACCACGGCTGTAGCTCCGCAGTCACCCCCGCCGGCATCCCTGAAACCGACCCCTGCCGTATCCATGCCGCAGCCCTCACTGGCAACCCCGAAACCGCTTTCTGTCGTGCCCCTACCACCGCCCTTACGATTATTCTTGGAAGAGGAATTGGGGAAAGCAGGACACAAACAAGCAGGAAGTCCTGTCACCCCAGTGAACCAGGTGGGACCACAGCTCCCACAACCAGAAATACTGGAGCCTGCGCCAGGGACGTCCAACGCGGGCGATGCCAATCCCCTAACCCCTGACGTGTGGTCGGTGGACCAGTTGGTGGCCGCCCTCCGCGCAAACCCCAACCGAGCCACATGGACTCCGGAGTTGCGGTACCAGCTCCGCCGCCTGAGGCCAGCCCACCGTCCCACTCAGGCGCACAAGCAACGCCTGAAAACGTCGGAAGGGACGGTGATAAGGGTCTGGTTGCCATAAACCAACACACGAGGCGATAGGACCTCGAAGGATTATTTATTCAGTTTTTTTTTTGCTCAGGGCCATATTCATAGTTGTTAATTTTTGTTATTTTTATATAGAATAAATGTTTTGTTTTCCTACCGTGGAACATTATCGCCTGCTCTACTGCCCCATTCCCGTGTACCTACAACCCTGATCTAATAGAACGGCCGTTGCAGGAAACCAACACTGGACCTTGTAAGGATGGATGTCCTGGACCTGGGTTTAGAGCTGTCCTCACCAGACCAAATAGCCGCCGAGCTCCTAGAGGCCATGCAGGACACCGAACAAGGAATAACCGAACAGCCGTCGCAAAGCACCGACAAGTCTCGTCCGTCCGAGGAAATGAGTGAAGTCGCACCCGTGGTAACAACCCCCGCTTCATCCTTGGAACAGCCGGAGGAATCAGTTCCGGGAATACACCGCATCGTTGGAATTCAAGATGTCATTCCACTAAAAGGTCCGATCAGCCCGTCGTTTTCTGATACTCCGCCCGCAGCCATCCTCGAACCTCCGAAAACAACGAGTAAGAACACGTCAAATACTGCCCCATCGAGCAACCCGTCTCCTAACCACCCATATTTCATTGCCCACCCCGAATGGGATCCACGCAACGATCTGTTCTGGGCCAAGGACAGCCGGCGACTTACAGAACCGATGCCAGAATTAGAACCGTCGCCCCTAAAGAGTGGCCAATACCTGTCATTGCAGAGGGAGTTGTGTTGGCGGTGCGGAGAACCAGGTCATACTCGTCGAGAATGCAGGCGGAAAGCAAGAATTTTATTTTGCTCCCGTTGTGGACGTGTGGGCATTTTATCACGAGAGTGCGATTGCCCGAACACTTCAAAACAAGACCGGCCCCGACGTGATTCCCGCAGCCCTTCTTCCCATGCTCGTCGGGAAGCTAAAGCGGCGAGAAAGGAAAGTTCCCGTAAGAGGGAATTTATTGGGCCCTGTCCGTCCTGCCGCTGCCCACACCCCCAAGCACACGTTGCCTGTTTAGATTGTGGATGTCCCCATCCGTTCGACACCCGTAGAAGCTCCCGATAAGTCAGAAGGATGGAAGAATAGCCGTACCAAGAAATATAATTTGTTTTTCTTTTTCTCAGTTTAATTTTATATGACATTGTTAGACCGCGAATAGTTTTACTAGGGTTGTAACAGACGAATCCGACCTGAATAAATTTTTTTTTGACTCCACAGGGAAGACGTCTGATTTTAGTTTTTTTCATTCGATTACCCGAATTAGGTGATGTAGGTATTTGATAAGATGAAATGTTAATTTAGGTACAATAATTGTAAGTATTTGCTATTTTCCCGAGACGCTTCCGCATTTGTTTGAAAAAAAAAAGAAAAAAAAAATTTTGTTTAAGATAGAAGGGTATGCTTTACATTTTTTTTTCTTTTTTTTCCCGAAGTAGGAAGGGTGTGTAACGAAGTTACTATTTTCAGGTTACTTTCAGTGAGCATATTACAAGTATTATGTTTTAAACTACCCCTCGGTAAGTCGGTTATAAATGCTCCTAAAAATACCGTTCTTTCGGGAAAATGATCAGAGCGTCACCGCCTATCACATGCGCTCATAAATTCCGCTCCGCGCTAAACGGAACCCGGACTAATCCGGACCCCCCTGCGAATAGTGTAATTCAACGAAACAACTCCGAGCCATCACCTATTCCCGTACCGCACGTCAGAGCATCGTCATCATCGCAGACTATGAGTGCGCAAGTGGTCCGGGTATAAATTGAAACGCGAGCACAGAATAGGGGAATTCGTTCAGTTCACCGACCGTAGCAGAGCAACGAGACCACTGCAGAGAACCAACCGACCAGCCGATCGACCGCCACCGATACAAAGCAGCAGAAGCCGTAGTGACCCGACCGAAAGGTAGGAACCCGTAAGTTGTGTTTGCCTGTCCGCCAGCACCCCGAGTAAGTTGTCGAGAAACGCGCCGGGAATTTTTGTTGTCGCGTACTCTCTCTCTCTCTCTTCTTTCAACCCTTCGTGTCCGTTACACTGGGGTTTATTTCTTCCTTACCGCACTTCGTGTCAGTACACTGGTGCTTGCTATTTCTCCCTCTTCTTTCAACCCTTCGTGTCCGTTACACTGGGGTTACTGTCTCTTCCTTACCGCACTTCGTGTCAGTTACACTGGTGCTTGCTATCTCTCTCTCTTCCTTCAGCCCTTCGTGTCCGTTACACTGGGGTCTTTATTCCTTCCTTACCGCACTTCGTGTCAGTTACACTGGTGTTTGCTATCTCTCTCTCTCTTCCTTCCGCCCTTCGTGTCCGCTACACTGGGGCATACTGTCTCTTCCTTACGTCAAGCCTTTCGTGTCCGTTACACTGAGGTTTGATTCCTGTTCTTTATTCTTGCCGTATCGAAGCGTCGTGAATTGTATACAGGGTGAACAGAACTAAATATCGGGTTGGTGGATGACAGGCTATACCGTGGCACGAATACTGTAGAGCTTCTGCTACCCTGCTTCAAGTTGTCACCCTGCTTTTAGTTGCTACCCCCTCCCGCTTTAAACCGCATGTGCCAACCGTAATATTTCCCTATAACAGCGCCGAATTATATTAACTCATTTCGTTAACTAAATTCCGGTTTGTTTGCTTGATAATCGTTACACGCCCCGTCCTTCTTGTTTGCTATCGTACATCGCTCATAGAGAAGTAAAGTTCGTATTTAGAATTTTCACTGATCCGAAAATAAATTAGTAAGTTATACTTGGTGTTTCCTTTCATTAGTTGAGTTTTTAATTTCTTAATTAGCTGTCGGTAAACCAGTTTGAATCTCAGTAGAGTCAAGTAAAATCTGACTCTCTGACATCTGAAAGCTGTCAAGTTCACCAAGACCCCTGGATTACCGTCTTCACTGCAGCTGCCCGGTGTAGTGGTGCTTGGTGACACTCTAAAAACACCAGCTGGCGCCCGAGGTACCGTCCGTACCGATAGAGGGCGCTAGATATTGTTTAACGCGAGGAAAAGGCGTTACAATGTACATTCAGGATTTGAGTGAAAAAAATATTTTTAATTTTTTTTTAACATGTTTTTCGAATATGTAAGATTTTAGCTTATAAACAAATAGAAGTTACGCCTTATATATTCAAGTTATTTGAAATGTTCTTCAAGATTCCCGTAGATCTCAGCGAGATAAGGTGTCGTATATCGGGATATATATATTCTTGCGGTTGCGATACAACTAAATGTCAAACTAATTGTGCGTGTCGAAAAGTAGGGCTGAAATGCACAATATTGTGCAAAAAATGTTGCGGACAAAATTGTTCGAATGTCATCGAACCTGAAATAGTTCTAAGCGATGACGTAATCGACGAACAATTTTCAGGAATTTCAGACGATATAGATGATACGGAGGATGTAACGTTTGCATTAAGTGACAATGAAAATATTGTAGGGAATAACGATGATAACGCTAGCTATGAACCGGAGAGAAAAAAAAAGTATTTCATAAGGTACTTGTAAGAATGTATGTAGCTGATAATTGTAATAAAAAAATCACGGACGAATTCAAATTTACTTTTTTTCTCGTCACCTTTCAAATATAAGATTATTTATAGGCCACCCAACATCAACATTGAATTCAAAAACAATTTATTGGGGCATGTATTGAAAAATATTGATTTTCACGAACATTTTAGAATTCACGGGAAAAAACTACGTTGAATCAAAAAAAATTCATTCGTTTACGACAATTTATAAGGGAGATATGGAAATTGTTAAGTAAGCCGCGCGAGAGGAGCCTTGGAGCGAGGCTAGCAGGCCAGCACGCGTCACCCGCCTGAACCGAGGCCGCTGTCAGTATATTTCGCGTGCGAGTGACCGAATACAATCATGATCTGCCATGAACTATGTACGTACGTTTCACTTCAAAAAATCCGATGACGAGGAAAAAAATTCGGAATATCGACTCATCAAGTACACCACCCTTTGAGGCGGACTTGCAACAGTATTTATTGGGGGTTCGCTACGTGAATAAGCTTTGGAGAAATGCTCACTCAAAATATCCAACTAATTCATCTGCGGCCTCGGGTTGGACCATCAACAATGATAGATATGATGTTGTCTGGTTTGTGGGAGATCAATTACCATCCCAAGTTGCAGATTTTATTATTCGAAGTAACTATGAATTAGATCATCGTAATAATAATAGCAATAAAATAAGTATTGGTTATATATATATATATATATATATATATATATATATATATATATATATATATATATATATATATATATATATATATATAGAGGAAGGGTAGTCGTTGCTGACTAGTTAAGAATAGAACCAGTGAATAGTGGGGTGTTTCAGCAAGTAAAGGAGTACTCTTTCAAGTTAGTCCAAGCTTTCGGAAAATTTTATTTCCATCATCAGGGAAACTACAATAATATATAAAAAGTTGTGAAGTAATTCTAAAATATTAATAGCTAATGACTTACATCTTATTTGAGGATGGTTACATTGATGTTAGAGATGAAATGATGGTACATTGTTGACGATGAAACATGATACATAATTAAAACTTGATTAAAAATTTTTCAGGTAAAATCTAGACGTTACTCTCACGTGAGCTTGTCAGTTATACTAATTGAAATTTGAAGTTTGAAGTATGACATTGATTTGAAATTTGAAATATGAAGTTGACAAATTGAGTTGTGGCTGAGGGCCTGGGGTGTCAGTGTGTTACCAACTGAATTCTAGTTACTAATTTGATACAATTTGAATTGAAATATTACTAAATTGTGGCTACCTTGGATTTTGATTATGCAATTGAATTACTGAAACTAATATTGCTATTGGATAGGTTCTTATCTAGAGTCAATAAATAATATAATAATAAATGTAAGTCACTAGCTATTAATATTTTAGAATTACTTTACAACTTTTTATATATTATTGTAGTTTCCCTGATGATGGAAATAAAATTTTCCGAAAGCTTGGACTAACTTAAAAGAGTACTCCTTTACTTGCTGAAACACCCCACTATTCACTGGTTCTATATATATATATATATATATATATATATATATATATATATATATATATATATATATGATGTGTTGTTTTTTCGGGTTTCATTCCGTGTTCTGTGGTTTTGATCCTCTGAAGGATAATTCTCACAACGTTTCGGCAAAGTCTCATTTGCCATCTTCTAGGTGATGTCCTGAGTTTCGATCTCCGAACTCGACTAATTAATTCGAGTTCTACTTCTCAATATATAGGGGTGATCATTGATGGTATCTTTGATCTGGGCCCCTCCCACTTTCAGATCAAAGATACCATCAATGATCACCCCTATATATTGAGAAGTAGAACTCGAATTAATTAGTCGAGTTCGGAGATCGAAACTCAGGACATCACCTAGAAGATGGCAAATGAGACTTTGCCGAAACGTTGTGAGAATTATCCTTCAGAGGATCAAAACCACAGAACACGGAATGAAACCCGAAAAAACAACGCATCATACTTCGTCCGTGAGAATCTTCATGCTAACATATATATATATATATATATATATATATATATATATATATATATATATATATAATTCTTACTAAGGAAGAATTTCTGGAATCATTCAACACTGTTGGTAATTGGTAGCATATTCTATCATATGGAATACTCATTTTTTTCGAAAGTTATACAGGGTGGTCAGAAATATTATATTATTTTCACGAAATTCAATAAAATGGCCGGCTCATTCGCCAGCCTTGACCCCCTTGGACTTTTTTTTGTGGGGGTATCTAAAATCAGAGGTGTATACTACTCAACCATTGAATCTGGAGGATTTGCAAAATCGAATTGTGAATGTTTGTCAAAGTATAACACCGCAAATGTTGGAGAACGTCACAAGAAATCATGTAATGAAAAATTTCGAAATGTGTCTTGCAGCAAACGGAAGACAATTCGAACATTCATATTAATATTATCATCCCTAATTATTTGTCAACACAGTTTTTTTCTTGTTGAGACTTTGTTTAGAACAGTTAAATGAATAAATATAGTTTACTGCATTTTTTTATTTGCATTTTCTGATGATGGAATTCACATGTCTCTTTCACAACCATTGAGCATAAGCAATCAGATCACCAATGGGCTATAAAATAATTCATATTGTAGGGTGCACTATTTGAAAAATTGATGTGGAGAAAGTTTAAATTTCGTGAAAATCATATAATATTTCTGACCACCCTGTATAACATTCGAAGAAGATGAGTATTCCGTAATATAGAATATGCTACCGACTACCAACAGTCTTCAAAGATTCCAGAAATTCTTCGTAGGATGAATAATGGGTTGGTCTAAAGAATGTCTGCATTTCATGAACAACTGGTATAACTTGGCAACGCCTTGTCGGATTTTCGAAAATAAATAACCAATAATTTGCCTAAAGGAATGAGAGTTCAGGTATATTGAAATATATGGGGTATTCCATTTGAAAAAATTGGTGTTCGATTTTGTGAGCCTTTCTTGCGCCCCTCGTATAAAAAATAATAATTCCTGAAGTTAGCTATCATAATGCGATATAATGTAAACCTATAATATTTTGAAAATTCCCATTATGCAAGAGATAATCAACAGTCCCACTGGCCTAGGGCTTAATTATATATATATATATATATATATATATATATATATATATATATACATATATATATATATATATATATATATATATATGTTAGCATGAAGATTCTCACGGACGAAGTATGATGCGTTGTTTTTATCACGGAACACGGGATGAAACCCGAAAAAACAACGCATCATATATATATATATATATATATATATATATATATATATATGCTGGCTGGAACTTCCGGTTGATCCGCGTCTGGAAAGATTTACTTGTCTACGTTTCGACTCCCATTTCGGAGCCATTTTCAAGACTGAGTGACCTTGCGTCTAGGTCTGAGTTGTCTCACTAGCTGGCTATCATCACTGGCTCCGAAATGGGAGTCGAAACGTAGACAAGTAAATCTTTCCAGACGCGGATCAACCGGAAGTTCCAGCCAGCACATTTCTGACCGCGGAAGCCTAGCCGATCAAATATATATATATATATACATATAATATAAATGAATTTGTTAATTATACTAGCGCGTTCGCCCAATGGGTCGGAACAGTGGAGAGTACGGACCCGACTAGGCTCGTTGAAACGAACAATGTTTTCACGCATCTTGTACACTCTCCAAGCACTTGACCCGGTGTTCGAACGAATATATGAGCAGAAAGGATCAAAGAGAAGTTCCGCGGGCTGTAAGGAGAACTTGCTGATAGATAGATGCATTATGCAGGACTCCATGCAGTATAAGCGGAATCTTTCTATGGCCTGGATCGACTATCGCAAGTCATTCGATACAACATCGCATGAGTTGTTGTACTTACTAGAGTGCCTTGCGGTACCCGATCAAATAGTGAGATGCATCGAACAACTGATGTCGCTCTGGAGGACCCGCTTCACCGTAACATCAGGTGAAAGCGGGGTCCATACAGAGCTGGTCATTATAAGAAGAGGTGTTTTTCAGGAAGATTCCCTTAGCACCCTTCTCTTCTGCATCTCACTAATGCCATTGTCCGTCGCGCTCAGGAAATCCTGGAGATATAACTGCAGCACCTCTGGAAACCGGAGGCAAAAGGTCACCCGTTTTTTTTTTTATATGGTTGACCTCAAGCTCTATGCCTCTGGAGAAAGGCACCTACAGCAATCCCTCACTCAGGAAGAGTTGCGGCAACTTGAAGTAAAGACTCGTAAAATGATCCATATGCATAGAAGTATTTATCCCAAATCGTCCATTCCACGGTTATATCTTCTTCGACAACAAGGGGGCCGTGGACTTTCAAGTTTAGAGTGTCTTCACAACAGAATGGTACTGGATGGAGCCTGTAGAGTCATCAGGAGGTCCGATCCCCTACAATGCATGGTCCGAGACCATGAACATGCAGGGATCAGAGACTTTTTATTCAAGGCAGCAAGTCTTCGACACCGAGCGTATAAACGAACTCTCTGTCACTGAGTCGGTACCCGCATGAAGAATAGCTCACATCAAGGCTGCAGAAAATGCTAGAATACTGCAGCTGGCTATAGACAAGCCCATGCATGGAGTCTTCTTCAAGAACATCGAGGACCATGGCTTGTCTGTTAAGCTGACATTTGCCTTCCTTGGGTCAGGCTGGTGTGCCAAGACATTGTCATCAACATCCTTCTCTATCGTTGCCGCGTGATGGGTATGGAAGGTCCTGATAAAAGATGCTGGGCTCGCCTACAGACGCCCAAATTTTTCATGAATTCGCTGCCATCTTGTACAGTTCATGCTGTATTGGCCTATATCCATCGCCATGGAGCGGCTTTACGAGTACTATACTATCTTCTTCGGCACTCGTATGAAATAGACAGGATACCGGTACTGCCTGACGTTCCAGGAGATATATTGACTCCGTTGTGGAGAATGAAAGGTGTCGAATCTTTCGGAACTTTTTATTCTCCACCCTCAGGCAAATACAAGCCAATAAGCCTGATATAGTCCACTTCGACCACCGAAGTAAGACGAAACGAATATCTTCCGGAAAGAGGAGGAAAAACGGACAAAGTATCAGGAGTTACTTCACGAATTCCGCAGGCTCCACCCGAACTATTCTGTCTAATAAGTGGTTCTGATTATAGGTATTCTCGGTGGTTCCAGACCAACGCTACTCTCGGAGCTCAAGACCAAACTGGTGAGATCTTGGCCGGCCGCATGCCGAAGGCCGTCATTCTCGGTTCATTGGGTCAACTCAGGACCCACGATTCTCGAAGCCAGTGATCACTCACCCCGCGGTGCGGTGAGTGGTCATTGCTCAATTACTAACGCGTTCGCCCACTAGGTCGTTGCAGTGAGGAGTACGGACCCGACTAGGTTTATCGCAAGGTTTTCGGGCTTGAGGGCCGTGTATTGGAATTTTTAATTCCGGAGCTTTCGGCTACATCTGCGGCAGCCATCTTCAGCGGCGTAGTCGTAGGTCAACTCTCCTGTGCGAGTCTACTATGACCAGTCATAGTAGACTCGCACAGGAGAGTTGACCTACGACTACGCCGCTGAAGATGGCTGCCGCAGATGTAGCCGAAAGCTCCGGAATTAAAAATTCCAATACACGGCCCTCAAGCCCGAAAACCTTGCGATATTACAACACCGGCCGTGAAAGCCTACATTCTTTCATCCGACTAGGTTTGTTTAGATATATAATTGAAAATTGGAATGAGAGCGACGACGATGATAATTATGAAGATGTTTTTTTTTGTTTGTGACACCGTTGTAGAATGGTAAAATATATTCATTAAAATCGATTAACTATAAAATCATCCAAAAATTGACAGCTGTATGCTAACTTCAGTATCATATTTTTGTGATGGTTTTTTGTTTCATTCACAGCAATTCTTTTTTCTGCAACAGTCTCTCTCCGACTTTCAACAGCATACTGCTATGATTTTTCGGGCTTATTGGAAGTTGAACAATTGAATTAATGTTTGTCAAATTTTGTGTTGATTTATGCTTGAATAACATAATATTGAAATTACAGATATACTGAAATACTTGAAAAATTTTATTTCAACAAAGTCACCAATTATCTCCCTAGCGATCAATGGAAAACGGCTCGTACAGAAAATTGTTACTTTTCCCACATCCTCACCACACCTGTTATATCAGGACATACAGAATGAAAACACCCACTATATTACACGATTCAGATTTTAATTTGATGTATACTATAGTTCAATGCCAATGAGAAATTGATATGATTAAGAAACAAACATTTCATCTCAATACCCAGCCCTACTCATTCACTTATAGCAAATATATCATTACACATGAATGTGAAGCATTAATGGTGAACTACTTATTTATGTCCGGATTCGGTTGATGTATTTCAGGTTCGCTTCGTTCCAAGACCGGAAATACATGATTGAGTGCCTCAAACAACGACGGCCTCGAGGATGCTCATATAAAATTAACTTTTTAAAACACGTGTCGGGTTGGAAATTGAATCACAGCAATAATTAACAGAGGAATCGTGATGTTGGTGTTACCATTTCTGAATAATTCATGGCCTCAACAAAATTCGTAGGCGAGAACGGTAATAAAAGGAGAATGATCAAAGAGAAATGAAAGAACTTTGGATAATTAACCATCAGTGGAGCAGCATTGTTGAACACGATCCTCGTAAGCAATCTAGTGATGTTTTCCGTTCACTGAAACTGGAACATGAGGGAAATGACGACAAAATTCCATTGGATTGTCGTAACAAGGCAAATCAAAGCGGAAATGTTTTGACCACTATCAGATAGTTACTGATCAATAATAATAATCCGACCAGTATATTCGAACAGAAATGGTTATCGTAACCACAAAATCATCTACAAAATTTATTCTCTCTCTGTGCCTACATATATATATATATATATATATATATATATATATATATATATATATATATATATATATCGCACTGAGAAATTTTTCATTACAATAACGTTTTCTAAATATCAACTCATTACAATGTAATGTTGTCCAACCGGGGTTTTTGATATTGTATCAATGTCATAGAAACTGCTTATGTACCCCCAAGAAAATGTTGTCTTGAAACATTTCGAAAATTTCATCAGAAAAACATTTTTAGGATGTTTATTCATTGTTAATGTTATATCATCTTTTCATCTAGCAAACGTTACGAAATAGATGTTTTCTAGAGCTCCTACAAACATTTGAACAATGTGTCTAACTCATAGAAGAAACATAACTCACTATGTCAGGAAACATTGCTATTGCACTCGACGTTACATTATTTTGATGAATGTGTAATGTGATCATGACCTCAAATTAATATTATAGGGATGTCAATAATATATCTTTTCAATGAAATTAATTCATTTATAGAGGGTTTATGCAATAATATCTGATGACTAAGCCTAAGCCCAAAATTAATAACCAAGAGTTAACACAAGCAAATCGATGAACAAGTTTATGCCATGTCTCAATTCCGAGTATGAGTTACAACTGCATAAACGAAATGATTTGCTTGTTGAACACCTGGTTGTTAATTTTGGACTTAGGCTTAGTTATCAAATATTCCTGCATGGCCCGCTGTCACAAAATGTCTCAAATATTTGCTCCATAACGTATCTGGAAGCCACCGTATTGGTTCATTTCAATTCATTTGACAAGTATCTGGAATGCCTAATAGTCACCACTATAGGTTAGGTTTTCTTACATCAGTTGATGAATCAGAAGCAGTTGTAAACATATTTTTATTACTAATAATACAACAGAAATGTAACACAAAATGAAAACAACACAAAGTTCTTAGAACAGAAACATAAATTAATATTCAGAAATGTTTGAAAACTCAACCAGTTATCACACTGTGAATATCTTTGGCATCATCTCCAGGATAACTGTAATACAGAAAAATATTACATTTTCAAGATCATTGTAAAGTATTTATTAATAATAACAATTTCCAGGAGTTCAAAAAATATATCTAACCTTTTTATAGAGGCTTTTAAGAGGGTCAACAATTTATTTTGATAGACACTGTTTCGCAAAACGCAGCCAGTCCATGACAGCATGCTCAAATTCCTTATCTGTTGTGGTTCTATAATTCATTTTCACAGCTTCTGGAATGGAGTTATATTTATTGTTGATGAAAATAAAATATAAATCAGTGAATACAATATTATTTCAGCCATACGACCATGCCACAGTTATGCATCCTTTATTTTATTATTTGTAGTAATAGCAGAAGACAGTTTCAAATAAGCTTTATAGATATATTCACGAAAATGTGTAATGCTGAAAAATTTAAGAGATAATCTCATTCGTAATCTATAGATAACTTGAAACATTTCTCTCGCTATGGAAATCGGAAATGATTTTCTTATGACATTACATTTTAGTGAATATTTCCAGAAAATTATAGATTCGCAAGTGAGGCCACGTAATATTTTTACCTTCACAAATGAATATGCCCATCAATATATTTTCTTAGTTCTCGTTTGGAATACTGGAATATAATTCACTTAACTAGGTTGGGTGAAGTGAATAAAAGTGAACATTAGTAGAACACAGATAAGTTTGTCCCAAAAATTTTGAGTACCTACGAGCATTTGCTCAAAATTTATTCACTCTACCCATTATTTACAGTATGGAGATCTTAAAACAATGCCCCTGGTCTCAGAATATTACCCCCAATAATCCGTTCTCTGATATCATTCTGCACACTTACTTCTTAATCGTTGTGTCTGCAACTTTAAAATTATTTTTCTGCCCTGTCCATGAACATAGCATGGCCAGTTCATCTTTTAGAAGAACATGTAAAGATCTTCTGGTGAAATTCTTGTAATCTGATCCTCCAACCAACAATAATTTGTTGCACTGTACATCTGAACATTCTTCTTTATCAGCCATTTCAGATATTTTTTGGAAAAGCCCCCAGTCTTTCGCTTCTTGAAAACCTGAAAAAATAGTACTTTCAAAAGATCAGGACTCATTATTTTTAGTCACCAATATCACTGTACACATCATTTCACCCCCTCAATAAATTTATCCGAACAAATTCGTATTTTGGATTGAAAACTCGATTTGAAACTTTTGAAATGTTAGGTTAGGGGAATTTACCAGTACATATACCAGGATATATAACTGTACCAAGCGATTATTATATTGCATTTTAAGCAAATTTGTCAACTATACATTGCCTTGTTTTTCGTGCAACCACATTACAATATTAACAAAAACCCAACACAATAAAAATATATTTCTTACCTTTTCGGGAATTTTTCTTTCCATTGCGTTTAATACTAATAGACAAACTCTCAAAACTACAATCACAAAATATATCTTGACCAGTATCACCTCGTAAAGTTCTCGTGTTCTCGACTCGAGGAACGAAACACTGTCAAACGTCTAACTTCATATTTAATATTCTGTCTGGGAAACCTCAGATTAGGTATCCTTTTTCGACATATATCACTAGATAGAGACAGAATTGCACCAACAATACACCCCCGTAAAGCTAGCAAAACCACTTTGGAATTTTAGAATTTTTTTCAGGCCATAATTGTAGGCCAATTTTAGGCTAATTTATTACCCCATTCCCGAATTTTTTGCTCTTCAATTGTGGGAGATATCGCGGGTTCTGCTAGCTTAACGTTAAGCTGGCAGAACCAAACCGCTAAACGAATGTTTATGAAAAGTTTGATCACACCATAATTTTAGGCTCATTTAAGGCTCACGTTTGCACCCATTGCAGATTTTTTTGGTTGCAGTTTTTAAAAAAATCCTGGGTTCTGCTAGCTTTACCGTTAAGCTAGCAGAACCCAACCAACCACTTTGAAGTTTTAAAAGTTTTTTTTAAAACAATTCTAGGCCAATTTTAGGCTAATTCATTACCCTATTCCCAAATTTTTTGCCCTTTAATTGTGGGAGATATCACGGGTTTTGCTAGCTTCATGTTAGGCTAACACAACCAAACCGCTAATTATTTCAAACGATGGACCGGTAGACTTTTTAAAAAAGCATTATTTGTATAAACTATGACAAAGACATGAATTGAATGCTCAAATCTCGTTAACGAGGTGTATTAATAAACTCGGTTCTGCTGACGATGCGCTTGTAATAGGAGATCGCCCTGGGAACAACGGTTGGTAATGTTATCCACTGGTTTTATCTTGATATAACTCCTCCCTTCTCAAATTTCGACTTCGGGCTGGAACAAGACTGAAGGCGAACTTTCTGGTTTCTTATTCTCACGTTTCGTTCGGATTCTGGGAACTGGTCGGTTCTTCATTTCCTGGATTTTTCTGAAGCTGAAGTACAGAATTCCAAGTAAAATGATGCAAATAATTATCAACAATGTCCAATTTATCGATTGGGAATCATCGATATCATCAATTTTCAATTGGTTTGTAGCATCGATGTGTTTTTGAAGTTGGTGAATATCTTCTAACGGGATATTTTCTATCAACAATGGTTTTCTTTCAATTGTCTGCTTCGTTAATATTTCGTTGTTGATTTTTGGCAGGATCAACGGCCTTCCAAAAGTTTTTTCTTTGTGGTTCTCGAATTTGTAACTTTTGTATTCGAGAGAGCAATTTGAAGAAATTCTTAAAAGGGTGCTGCCTTTGACTATTAAAAATTGTTCTTCTGGACATTTTGACTTCAATTTAGTTTCTTCTCGAGTGATAGATATCAAATATTCGCCATTGATTTTGTTGAATATTTGTATCGGTGGTTTTATCGGCACTTGGGGACATCTTGCTTCTTTGTCCTGGATTAGGGCTGCAACACAGTCTTCTTCTGGATGGAAGTTCAATTGTTCTTGACTGCAAACGTATACATCTGTGACTTGTATACAGGGCTGTTCCATATATTGGTATGCTTCTTCTTCGAGAGCCAAGTAAGGTTTTTTGGGGATAATTATGGTATTTGTATTGGTTGGTATTGGAAAAAGATGGAAATATTGAAAGGTTTTTGGGTAAACAATAGGAAATTCTATGGCAAAGATTATTTTTGTTTTCGAAAAATAACAATTTGTTTGAATTAATGAATACCAAGAATGTGTATCTAACTCTAATATTTCATTAGTTCTGTAATGATTTTGCAATTCTTTGAGGATTTCTTTCAAATTTTCACTCGTCAATATGTCAGGATGTACTGTGTGCAATTTTGCAAAAGTTATTGCATTTTCTATGTTGTCTAGGAATGTGATAATAATATTGGCATTCAGAAAAATTTGATCTAACATACTAGAGTATAGAGAATACTTATAAAATTGGTCTGTGATATTGTTCAAATTGGGTCTGAAATTTTCGATATATTTCGAAATATCTTTTTGATTTTTGATTATCGATTCGATATGTTTCGAGAATTTGTCGATTATTTGTTTGGAAAGAGTGATTTGTGAATTTACTTCCTTAACGATTTGTTTCTGATTGGTTTTCAAAATATCAATAGCCTTATCATATCTTTCACCATCTGATGAGTCCAATGTGCCAAAAATCCATTTTTGAACAGTTCCTCCGATATTCATCAGTCCTCGTTTTTGTCTGACATGTGGAGTGTTCCGAATATTTCCAAATTTAGTAAGGATTTCCGAAATGAGCGGTTTTGTGTGCTCGTATTTGTTTGCTAAACTTCTAAAATACATTTGTTTATCGCTTTGTATATCCTTTAGGTTTTTGAAATTTCTTATCAGATTTTCTATTTCTGAATCGAGTATACTTAAATCAATGTCATTTAGAAAAATATGTGTATTGGTTATAATTTTTGTGCTACCAAGTTTAAAGGGAAGGATTCCTGGGGAAGGGTCAATTGTTTTAATTTCGATTTCTGGATGGGCCTGGACCGATATCAAAATTGTCAGCAGGTTCAGGGTTTTGGGGATCCTCATTTTGAGCCTGCAAAAGAGTTGGCTCTCTCAGTTCTTTTATGTGAATAGTTTCGACTTTG
Source organism: Zygogramma bicolorata (assembly GCA_032362365.1). Classification (NCBI taxonomy): domain Eukaryota; kingdom Metazoa; phylum Arthropoda; class Insecta; order Coleoptera; family Chrysomelidae; genus Zygogramma; species Zygogramma bicolorata. Next base: position 112,093 of record JAVJAQ010003737.1, read on the forward strand.
CCTTTATTATTTTTTATTTGTACCTTATTATGTTCTAAAATTTTTGTTACAGTGAAAGGACCTAAAAATTTGTTATTCTTTTTGTTTCGATTTTGTGAGTTCTTCTTGAAAACTTTTTGGTTGATTTTGAACTCTTCACTTGTGTCACCTTTTATATTTGTTTTCGAGATAACTTTTTGTTTGCCTAATTCTAATTTTTCTCTAACTTTTTCGTATACAGGAGTGAGTTTCTGTTTGTGTTCTTGCACGTATGCCGCAAATAATTCTTTTGGAGTGAAAATTTCTTCTGGGTCTCTTGAGTGGGTATGGCCAAAAACTAGTTCAAATGGAGTGTAACCGGTTGAACTATGAATTGAACTATTATAACCTAATATCGCATAATAGATCAAATCTGTTTCAGTGGGGTGAGATTCTTTTAAAATCCGTAGATGTTCAATTAATGTTGAATGAAGTCTCTCTACGGGGCTATTGGATTCGTGATGTCCGGGGGTGGTGAAATTTACTTTAATTTTGTGCAATTTGAGGAGTTCTTTAACAGTGTCGTTACTGAACTCACGGCCGCTATCGGAAGTTATAGTTTGAGGGGTTCCAAATGAAGAAAAATATTTAACTAGAGCGTTGCAAATGTGAACAGCTGATTTGCCAACAATCGGTATTGCTTGAGCAAATTTGGAGAAGGAGTCGATAATAGTTAAATATATTTTGGAATCGAAAAAGAATGCATCGATGTGGATTAATTGAAAAGGTTTTGTTGGGGTTTCTGTCAAAACTAAAGGTACATAAGGATTTTTTCTGGAATATTTAGTTCTTTGACAAATGTCGCAAGAGTTTATATAGTTAGTGATTGATTGTTTCATGTTTATCCAATAATAATTTCGTTTCAAGTATTGTAGGGTTTCCTCGATACCTCGATGATTTGTTTTTCCCTCGTGATGGTTTTTTATCATGAGAATTTGTTCTTCTTGATCTGTTATAGTATTTACAAGTTTAGTGCAACGGATCAATCGTAGGGTTTGTTTGCTGAAGTTTTCTGAATAAACATTTGTGAAATTATTCATAAGTTGTTGGTTTTCGAAATAAATGAAATAATTAATGTTTGGTTTCAAGTAATCTTTCATGAAGTCGAAAATGAGTCTATCGTTTTGTTCTGAAGGTATTTTAACAGTGATTATTTTATGAATTCCATATGATTGTTGTTTTATATCAATTTTGTTAAGCTTATTTCTGAAAACATGAATTTGATATATTTTGTTGTTGATTATATCATCTCGAATAGGTATTCCATCATTTGAAATTTCTTTCGAAAGGGAATGAGGAGTTTCGTTAGACTGAGATGGTAGGTTTTGATCGATTGAAATTATTGGTTTAGTAGGAGGTTTGATTTGAATATCAGAAATGATGTTTATTTTGGGTTTACTTGTAGAACAAATATCACTCGTACTGGGTGTTTGGTTATCTACAGGATTTTCTGATAGTTCTTTCAGGAAGTCGAGAGTTTCTTGATTAATATCACCTGGATTATTTAAAACTGAATCGGTTTCATGCATATTAAGTTGAATACGAGATAGTGCGTCAGCATTAGAATTCAACTGTCCTTTTTTATAAACGATTTTGAGATTATATTCTTCCAGTTTCAAGCGCCAACGGAATAGTTTGGAGTTGGGTTCGCGGAGATTGAAAAGCCAACTGAGTGGGCGGTGATCGCAAATTACCGTAAAAGATCTGCCAAAAATATAGGGCCTAAATTGTTTACAGGCCCAAACGATTGCAAGCAATTCACGTTCTATGGTACTGTATCGTTGCTCGGTTTCATTTAGGGTGCGGGAAGCATATGCGATGGGTTTATCTTGCCCAATTGTACCCTGAGATAAAACAGCGCCTAAAGCAAAATTAGAAGCGTCCGTAGATACAATAAATTCTTTTTCAAAATCTGGATATTGAAGTATAGGATCATTGCAAAGCATTTTCTTACAAGTCTCAAAACTTTCAATGAAATTTTCATCATGAACTACTTTCGCATTTTTTTTTAAACAAGAAGTCATGGGTTTTGTTATCTTAGCGAAGTCTTTGATGAATTTTCGGTAATATCCCATCAAACCCAAAAACGATTTGATTTCTTTTTGGGTTCTTGGGATGGGAAATTTTTGAATAACTGCAATTTTGTCCGGATTTGGTTTTACTCCCTCGGGGGTGATTATGTGTCCTAGATAAGCTACTGATTTTTGAAAAAATTCCGATTTATCTAGTTGAATTTTGAAGTTTGATTTACGTAGTCGGTCAAATACGGCTTTGATTCTAGAGATGTGTTCTTCCAATGAGCTACTGATTATCATGATGTCGTCTAAGTACACTAAACAAGTTTCGTTGTTTAAACCCCTAAGAACATTGTCAATTACCCTCTGAAAGGTGGATGGGGCGTTTTTCAACCCAAAAGCCATACGCTTGAATTCATAATGTCCGTTTTGAGTCGAAAAAGCAGTTTTTGGGATGTCATTTTTATTCATCTCAATTTGGTGATAACCAGAAGCTAAGTCAAGTGTTGTGAAGTAGTTTGCCCTTCCAAGTTTGTCAAGTATGTCTGTAATATTTGGTAGGGGATACTTATCGTCAATAGTTCTTTCATTCAATTTACGATAATCGATAACGATTCGCCATTTTTCTTTACCGGATTTGTCAATTTTTTTTGGAACTACCCATATAGGACTGCTCCAAGGTGAGGTAGACGGTTGAATTATACCCTGTTCTAACATTTTATTTATTTGAGTATTGACCTCTTTTTTGTGGATTTCCGGAAATCGGTAAGACTTTGTATAAATGGGAGTATCATTTTTTAGCTTTATTTCGTGTGTTATTTCATTAGAGAAACTCAGAGGAATGTTTTCGCAGTAGAAAATGTCTCTATATTCATAGCATAGTTTTCTGATCGCTTCTTTTTCTTCTTTATTGCAATGTTCCAGTCTAAGTTTTTTCAAATTATTTTTTAAAAGTGTGTCCTGTTCAATACTTAGATTTTTGTTCGTTTCGATGAAGTTTATTTCGTTCAGACTTAAAGGTTCAATCATGAACGGTTTGGTTATCGTTATTTCGCATGGATTTGTATTAGAATTCGTAATTGTCGTGAAAGCAAAATAATTTTCCACATTAACAATAGCTTGAGGAGATTCTAGTTTGTTTCCAAAATCAATATAGTTCAACAATCCCAAGCCATCTTTTTGATAGACAGGAAGTTTTACTACTTGTTGTGTTCTGCCTGGAATAATTACAGTATGAAAGCAATTTTCTGAAATTTTCTTTTTCTGTATGGATTGTTCAAACATAATTGGAATACATTTAATTGGAGTGATCAATAACTTTCTATGAATATCGACTATTGCTTGTAATTGTTTCAAAAGGTCCATTCCTATAAGTCCGTCGTATTTTTCGTTAAAGTCAAAAATATAAAATTTGTGAGTATCATTGATATCAAAAATATCGGATATAGGTATAACAGCCACTTCATTATGAAAAGAAATATTATGAGAAGTTTGAATATTGAAATTTTCGTTGAAAATGTAATTTTGGTAAAACGTTTTTGCTAAGTTTGTACTTATTAGACTACGAGAGCTACCGGTGTCAATTAAAAATTTGGCATTTGTTTTAGCAGCATAAATAAAAGGTAAATTGTTTTGAAGATGATTGAGATCTATTCTAGTCATGTTGTATTGATTTGAGTCAAAGTTTGGGGAAAATTTTCATCAGAAATGAAATTTTCAGTTTCAGTTACATTTTCGAGAATGGGTTCATCAAATGTAAGATTTTGATTCTGTTGGAAATCGTTAAAATCGTATGATTGTTCACAGTATTCTTCGGTGAAACCTGAAGCAATATTTTCATAGTTATCGTCTAATGGATTTTCAGAATAATCGTTCTGACAATAATTTGATTCTATATTGTGAAGTTCTTGTGAGGTGAAATTACGCGGTCCAGAATTTTGAAAGAAATTTTTATTTGCGTTATGATTTTGATGTTGCACTGTTGGATTACGAGAATTTGTTGACATTGGTTCTGGTTTATTTTGTGGTATTTGCCCAGTAGGTTTAAAAACATTACGGGGTGTTCCAAATACTTGTTGATTGGTGAAGTATTTTTGTGGAGGTAAATTTTGTCTTTGTTGAATATTAATAGGTTGAGATGGAAATTGATATCTTGGACTCCGTGTAGGTGATTGATTTCTATTGTTGAAATTTTGGCTATTAAAATTTTGTCCTTGATAATTTTGAATTGGTAATTGTGATCTGAAATTCGAGATCGGTTGCTGTGGTTTAAATTGATTGAGGTTTGTAGACTGTTGTCGTGGAGACATCGATCTGTTTTGTTGATAATAATTTGGAAATGAATTATGTTGTTTTTGGTTCTGAATGAAATTTTCTTCCTCTAGAACATATGAAATTGCAAGTTCTAAAGAGTCTGGATTTCTGAGTCTAATCATGTCTTGTATTCTACCACTTAAACCACGTATAAATGTTTTCAAAGACAATTCATCATAATTTCTCAATTGGAAAGCACGTTCCTGAATATTCAAATTCATCGAAATTAATTTTGAAGCAATACTACTCCTACTTCTCTGAATTCTTTGTCCGAATGAGAAGAATGATTCATTTCTGTAGGGTCTCATCACGATTAATTCTTGAACAAGACTATCTAAATTTCTTTGATCTCCAAAACTCAATCTCAAAAGATTTTTCAAGTTAGCCCAATCTCTAATTTCTGGTCTACTTCCGATTAACATTAAAGCTTTTCCTGATAATTTTCCAATCACAGCTCTAATTAGGAAAGTATTTATTGGATCATCTGGATTTTGAGCATTAACATAGGTTGAAAGTAAATGATTGCAGTGTTCAATGAAAACTTCTAAAGTACTATCATTATTTCCGTCAAAAATCGGTATGGTGTCAATATAAAGTCTAAGTAATTGATAATTGATTTGTGGGTTGGCCACTTGTGGGTTTGCCACTTGTGGGTTTGCCACTCTTTCTTGTTGGTTTTGCATATTATTATCACAATTTAAATTAAGGTTATTCAAATTTCCAATTAATTCGTCAATTTTGACTGGTAATTTGAAAGAAATATATCAATAATCAAAATTTATAATAGTTATTGGTTATTTATTCAAAATAATTGATTTGTGTTTCAAAAACTTGATTTTTCTATTATAAAAATATGTTTCCGAATATTATATGCATTAATATTGAAAACGCAATTGATTTCGATCAATTCTATCCCTAGCTCTATTCTAAAACAAAAATCATATGCACCGATTTTTGATTGATTCAATAAATGTCACCTTTGCCACAAAATACAAATGAAATGAGGGGAAAGAAAGGATGGCTCACCTATTCCTGGTCTCTTCCAATCTTCCTGGCTCGATTCTGCGTTTTCTTTGAAGTCCTCTGGCCTCTGGCTCGTTCACGAAATTTTTCGGGTTCTGTCTGCTAAGAGTTGAAACTCAAGAACGAAATACTCGATGAAATGTTCTCAGACAATCCTACAACGACTGCGCCAATTATTTCAAACGATGGACCGGTAGACTTTTTAAAAAAGCTTTATTTGTATAAACTATGACAAAGACATGAATTGAATGCTCAAATCTCGTTAACGAGGTGTATTAATAAACTCGGTTCTGCTGACGATGCGCTTGTAATAGGAGATCGCCCTGGGAACAACGGTTGGTAATGTTATCCACTGGTTATCTTGATATAACTCGCTAAACGAATGTTTATGAAAAGTTTGATCACACCGTAATTTTAGGCTCATTTTAGGCTCACGTTTGCACCCATTGCAGATTCATTTGGATTGCAGTTTTAAAAAGAAATCCTTAGTTCTGCTAGCTTTACCGTTAAGCTAGCAGAACCCATCCAACCACTTTGGAAATTTGAAAGTTTTTTAAGGACATGATTTGAGGCTTATTTCAGGCTAATTTATTTCCATTTCCCCAAATTTTTTGCTCTTCAAATGTGGGAGATATCACAGCCAGCTTCACGTTAGGCTGACAGAACCAAACCGCTATATGAATGTTTATGAAAAGTTTGATCACACCGTAATTTTAGGTTCATTTCAGGCTTACGTTTGCACCCATCGCAGATTTTTTTGGATTGAATTTAAAAAAGAATCCTGGGTTCTGCTAGCTTTACCGTTAAGCTAGCAGAAACCAACCAAACACTTTGAAGTTTTGAAAGTTTTTTTTAAAACATAATTCTAGGCCAATTTCAGGCTAATTTATTACCCTATTCCCAAATTTTTTGCTCTATATTTTACCCTATAGAGCGTATTCAGCAGGTGCGAAATGCTTCATTTCCGCCAAAAAACCTCGAGCAACGGGTATTTTAACCGTCTCATGATTTTTCAAATTTATAGGGTTGTTGAGGGGTAGCTTATGGTGCACAAAATATTTCACCCTATAGAGCGTATTCAGCAGGTGCGAAATGATGCATTTTCGCCAAAAAACCTCGAGCAACGGGTATTTTAACCGTCTCATGATTTTTCAAATTTAGAGGGTTGTTGAGGGCTAGCTTATGGTGCACAAAATATTTCACCCTATAGAGCGTATTCAGCAGGTGCGAAATGCTTCATTTCCGCCAAAAAACCTCGAGCAACGGGTATTTTAACCGTCTCATGATTTTTCAAATTTATAGGGTTGTTGAGGGGTAGCTTATGGTGCACAAAATATTTCACCCTATAGAGCGTATTCAGCAGGTGCGAAATGATGCATTTTCGCCAAAAAACCTCGAGCAACGGGTATTTTAACCGTCTCATGATTTTTCAAATTTAGAGGGTTGTTGAGGGGTAGTTTATGGCGCACAAAATATTTTACCCTATAGATCGTATTCAGCAGGTGCGAAATGCTTCATTTCCGCCAAAAAACCTCGAGCAACGGGTATTTTAACCGTCTCATGATTTTTCAAATTTAGAGGGTTGTTGAGGGGTAGTTTATGGCGCACAAAATATTTCACCCTATAGAACGTATTCAGCAGGTGCGAAATGATTCATTTCCGCCAAAAAACCTCGAGCAACGGGTATTTTTACCGTTTCGAGATTTTTGAAATTCAGAGGGTTGTTGAGGGGTAGTTTATGGTGCACAAAATATTTCACCCTATAAAGCGTATTCAGCAGGTGCGAAATGATTCATTTCCGCCAAAAAACCTCGAGTAACGGGTATTTTAACCGTCTCATGATTTTTCAAATTTATAGGGTTGTTGAGGGGTAGCTTATGGTGCACAAAATATTTCACCCTTCAGAACGTATTCAGCAGGTTCGAAATGATGCATTTTTGCCAAAAAACCTCGAGCAACGGGTATTTTCACCGTTTCGAGATTTTTGAAATTCAGAGGGTTGTTGAGGGGTACTTTATGGTGCACAAAATATTTCACCCTATAGAACGTATTCAGCAGGTGCGAAATGATTCATTTCCGCCAAAAAACCTCGAGCAACGGGTATTTTCACCGTTTCGAGATTTTTGAAATTCAGAGGGTTGTTGAGGGGTAGTTTGTGGTGCACAAAATATTTCAACCTATAGAACGTATTCAGCAGGTGCGAAATGATTCATTTCCGCCAAAAAACCTCGAGCAACGGGTATTTCAACCGTTTGATGATATTTTTAATTCGGGGGGTTGTTAAGAGGTAGATTTTGTTTCACAAATCATTTTACCGTCAGGAGCCTGTTCAACATCTGCAGAATAGTCAATTCACATGAAAAACACCAGGAAAAAAAATCGGGAAAAAAAAGACGAAAAAAACCGTTGCTAGAAAAACCGTTGCAGTTTTCACGCCCCTCTATAATTTTAGACTCACGTTTCCATCCATCGCAGATTTTTTTGGATTGAATTTAAAATGAATCCTGGGTTCTGCTACCTTTACCGTTAAGCTAGCAACCCAACCAACCACTTTGGAACATTGAAAGTTTTTTAAGGACATAATTTTAGGCTAATTGATTACCCTATCCCCCAATTTTTTGCTCTTCAATTGTGGGAGATATCGCGGGTTTTGCCAGTTTCTCGTTAGGCTGGCAAAAACAATCCGCTAAACGAATGTTTATGAAAAGTTTGATCACACCATAATTTTAAGCTCATTTTAGGCTGACGTTTGCAATCATTGCAGATTTATTTGGATTGCAGTTTCAAAAAAAAATCCTGGGTTCTGCTAGCTTTACCGTTAAGCTAGCAAAACCCAACCAACCACTTTGGAATTTTGAAAGTTTTTTTAGAACATAATTCTAGGCCTATTTCAGGCTAATTCATTACCCTATTCCCAAATTTTTTGCTCTTCAAATGTGGGAGATATCGCAGATCGCGTGTTTTGCTATCGTATGGTGAATTGAATGGCATGCGTAACTGATTATGCGATACATTTTTTTTAACAATAGATGTACTTATTCTCTATTAGAATATATTAACGAAGGTTTTGTTGTTGCTTTCTTATTTATCGCTCAACATATTGATTTGAACCCAGGATTATTTTTATGAAACGCAATCCAAATGAATCTGTGATGGGTTCAAACGTGAGCCTATGATGAGCCCAAAACGATTGTGTGATCATATTTTTTCCAAAGATTCGTCTAGCCTTTTGGTACAGCCAACTCAGTGTTGAGCAAACAGAACCTATGATTTCTCCCCCAACTGAGAACCAAAGAAAAATATAACATAGTAATAAATTAGCTTGAATGGAGCCTAAAATTATTTTCTAACTGAATTTGTTCTGAATCGTTTTTTATGGATGGGTTCTGCTAGCTCAACGGTAAAGCTAGCAGAACCCCGGATTTTTTTTAAACCAACCAAAAAAACTTGCAATGGGTGCAAACGTCAGCCTAAAATGAGCCTGAAATTATGGTGTGATCAAACTTTTCATAAACATTCGTTTAGCTGTTTGGTTCTGTTAGCCTAACATGAAGCTAGCAAAACCCGTGATATCTCCCACAATTGAAGGGCAAAAAATTTGGGAATAGGGTAATGAATTAGCCTAGAATTATGTTCAGAAAAAACTGTCGAAATTCCAACTGGTTGGTTGGGTTTTGTTAGCTTAACGGTAAAGCTAGCAGAACCCTGGATTTTTTTTAAAAACTGCAATCCAAAAAAATCTGCAATGGTTGCAAACGTAGCCTAAAATGAGCCTAAAATTATGGTGTGATCAAACTTTTCATAATTGTTCGTTTAGCGGATTGTTTCTGCCAGCCTAACGAGAAGCTGGCAAAACCCGCGATATCTCCCACAATTGAAGGGCAAAAAATTTGGGAGTAAGGTAATAAATTAGCCTAAAATTGGCCTAGGATTATGTTTTGAAAAAAACTTTCAAAACTTCAAAGTGGTTGGTTGGGTTCTGCTAGCTTAACGGTAAAGCTAGCAGAACCCAGGATTTCTTTTAAAAACTGCAATCCAAAAAAATCTGCAATGGGTGCAAACGTGAGCCGAAAATGAGCCTAAAATTATGGTGTGATCAAACTTTTCATAATAATTCGTTTAGCGGTTTGGTTCTGCCAGCTTAACGTTAAGCTAGCAGAACCCGCGATATCTCCCACAATTGAAGAGCAAAAAATTCGGGAATGGGGTAATAAATTTGCCTAAAATTGGACTAAAATTATGGCCTAAAAAATTTTCTGAAATTCCAAAAGGGGTTCTGCTAGCTTTACGGGGGTCAACAATACATGTGTACAACCTCGACAAAAAAGTATTTCGTATTCACATTATATTGATATGAAGGAATAACATTTAACGAAATATAATATCGACGATACATTGAAACAACAAAGATGCAACATCAATCAAATACTTCATTTCAATCTATATTTAACATTATTTATACATGCGTATAGAAACATCAGTCAGAAGTTTCATAAGTAGGTATATCAGATATTCATAAACAAAACATTTCTAATTGAAGTTATTAAAATATAGATGGTATGTTTGTGAATAATATTAGAAAACATACAAAAAGAAAACGTTGAAACTTGTTTTTAAGATGTATGTTTCTCAGTGGGATATATATATATATATATATATATATATATATATGCATATATATATATATATATATATATATATATATATATATATATATGCTATATATATATATATATATATATATATATATGCATATATATATATATATATATATATATATATATATATATAATATATATATATATATATATATATATATATATCAATATATATTGAATTATTTCAAATCATCATATTATTCTACTAATCAAACCAATCATGTTATATAACACTGAATTTCGTTCTGATCATGTTAAAGCCTTATTAACAGGTTTTGATGTATTTGATGATTTTGCAAACGAATGATTGCGACATCTTTGATTACTGACTCTGAAAAAAATTCTATTATTGACTTTTAGTACAAGAGAGAGAATATTGAGATTCCGAGGTGCGATACCATCAACGACTTGGGGGGTGATCGTTGACAACAAATTTATACTATCTCTGATCACCTCGTGAATGAAAGATAAGAAAATTCTAGGGTGTATATGGATTCATCATCAGAAATTGTAAATATTCCGAAAACACTGCAGCTTTCAAACTGCTATTTAAGTCGCTGGTGCGCTCCAAACCTGGATATGTGAACTTGATTCAGTATTCATTCGATAAATGTAATAGTCGGGATATAAAGTCTAGAGACAGTTTTTCAAATTTTTGGTATTTCGAACTGACGGGGTTCATACCGTGACATGCATGAATGGTGCAGAATTACGAGAAAGATTGGATATCCATAGTCTAGAATTGAGATGAAATATAATAAAAAATTATACAAAATGTTGAATGAATATTTCGATTGTGCCTGTACATTGTATCAAATTAACATTATTATTCCCAATATAACGTCCAGAAATGGTATAGTATGTCGATGTTCGAAAGCAAGAACAAACATTTTACTGAAGTCGCCCGTGTAGGTTATGTATAATAATTACAACAAAATCTGTAATCGATGCGACAATTTTTTCTGTACACTATATTATGAACTTCCTTCTTTTTAGTTTTCACAGCATCGGTAGGCCGTGCATCTAGTATAAGGGACCTCCATACTCATTACTCAGCTTCGATAGACTAAAGTGTTGGAGACATGCCTCGAACCCTTCAGTTTTCAACTTCAACAACACGATGAGAATGATTGCTGGTGTCATCAGACCAACCCCCACGCAATGACTCGCAGTCCTTAGGCACATTGCACCCCCCCAACTCCAACAAATAAACGCCCTAACAAACGATTTTAGCAAGATCATGGACAATGGAAATTTACCCATGATCGAGGACGCCAACCATCAAAGAGTTCGGTCAGAAGACCAATAAGAAAAACAGCAGAGACGGAAACGGAAGACGGGTTCAACATTGCCAACGCATGGAGTCAAGAATGGACTGGGCTCAAAGGAACACTAACATGTTCGACAGAATCAGAACTCGACACGGCAGACGTGCATACTCCTCACATAAATGGGGCAAGCAACCATCTCCTCTCTGTGATTGTGAAAAAATTCAAACTATCAGACATATCACAAAAGAATGTACCATACGATCATATAATGGGATACCCGAGAACCTTCTGATAGTGACTCCAGAGTCGATTGAAATCATTAATAGATTAGATGTACGTTTGTAACCTTTTGAAATAGGATATAATGTATCTGTGTTCTATGCGGTGTTGTATTATACATGTGTTATGTTTTGGTGACATTCTGCTTTCCAGACTATTCTTTCTTCTATTTAACGTGTCAAATAGCCATACGATGAATGAATGAATTTTTTTTATTATCATTCTCCTCTCAGAACTATAAGAGTTACGTAGCCTTCGCCCCTTGGCTTACTTCCAACATATAAGACATCTAATAAATGTAAAAAACTGAAACCCTCTGAATCTTGAAAATCATTTTAACGAAACTTTATTCTCTTTTTTCAGCATATGTACGCAAACATTTAAAATATATCTGGAACAAATCAAAATAATGCGGTTGGCTCTGTCGAACTTTTCATCTGAATTGTTCGAATTCTGCAGTCTCATCTGATTGGTCATATTACTTTCATTCTCAATTCAGCAAATAACATGAATGATCTCCCATCTGAATGAAAACATGCCTTCATTCACCCTTTACCTGAATGTAGTAGTCCTTTAGAGTTTACCGGTTTGAGGCCTTCCCTTTCTGAGTTCTCGAAATATTTCTGGAGGATGAAATGGGTTATTACACAAAATAATAATCTTGGCCAAATCAGGACTTTGAGCAGCTATAGCACTACAACAGCTATTCTGGAAGTTATAGACCGCGTCTATAAGGTGTTCATGATAGAATATGACATGTCTGATATCGTTGGGGTACAGCAAAACCTTCGACACACTGAACCATTTTTTGCTTCGACAAAAAATTCCACTACTTTGGCTTTTCCAACGATGCTGTGTAGTTCATGAAGAATTATCTTTCTCACCGAAGTCAGATGAAAATTCGTCAGCATTTGCCTTCTGAGGAAAGAATTATGCTATTGTGATGATCGAACAATAGTTTATACAATGAAAAATCATATAACCGACAGTGGTTTACCATTATCTGAAGACTTACCAGCCATGTTTTAACATTTTTGACTAGCGCAGTACTATGTATGTCGTCATTGTTACCTGTCAGTAGAGTAGTTTCACCTTGTTTTGCAAGTATATATATATATATATATATATATATATATATATATATATATATATATATATATAGAGAGAGAGAGAGAGAGAGAGAGATCGTAAAATGATCGAAAGACTATAGTTGTCAGGTTGACCGCGACCTGGTTGCCATAGGGAAGATCAACACCCAGTTTCTGAGTAGACGAGATATCAAACTACAGATAGTAACAGAATACTCATTGATGAGCATGAAATATTCATTCGAATCCTCTCAGGTGCCAATTGAATGGTCAAATCTGAACTCTGCCATTTTGCAATCTTCGAATACCTGGATGAAAGAATGATGTTTCGTTTATATATCCTGGAGCCAAAGTGGTTTGGATTTCACTTCATACACTATGGGTCCCGGGCATCCCTTGCTCGTACAAGCTCTCAAATAAGCTAAGGAAATGGTTTCCTAGAAACCTGTGGTATTCATTCAAAGGCAAGTGAATATGTCTTCTGGATGCTTCAGTCGGAAAGTAATTTGCTGTTTTGTGATTTTTATCTTTGGAATTCAACGAACCAACAATTTTTCATTTTGATCTTTTTTCTCAGAGAATACGTCTGAAGATGTTCCATCATTCTTGCTGGAGAAATTTCAAAGGAGCAGAGTTGATCATTGACACTGACCTTGAGCATGAATAATCAACTAGTAAAATACACCCAATTACACACACTTCATGTTCAACAGAAAGCAATAAAAAAAGTTATTCATCAATTTGTACAAAATTTGCGTTGCTTGTCACTCCTCTTCAATTTTGACCCTTCAAGTGTTGAATATATCACCAGTCCAAACAGTCCAAATACTGTGATACCAAACGTGAAAATTATTAGTGAGGTAATACTGGAAAAATGCGCTTGAGCGTTTCACTTCAAATTTGAAGGTAGGTTACTCACATGAATATTTTTGAAGAACCCTGAAACTATTCAACAATATCCTTTTTAATATTATCAACACGAGCCTCTTCCTTCAAAAAATTTGATGTTTGTACTCTAGGTATTAGGTAGAGGTTCCAGTTACATTGAAAAAGATTCTGGAAAAATGAACAACGGTTTCTTGAATTTGTTGGAAATGCTACAGCAGTCGCGTTTCATCGAATTTTATCTAATGTCATAAAGATTTCTTAGGGGATAGTAACAGGAGTTCAGCAAGAGAAGTTTCAAGTGATAACCAAAGTTATTGCGCAGTGGAAGTAGACCTCGAGAAAGGCTTCCATCAAGACGCCGAATCTTCCATACAACAACGTGGTGGTCGATTTCAGCCAGTGTATTTTTATTTCCTCACCACGAATATTCCTTTGGGAGAGTTCAGCAGGTTCCAACAATCTGGTATACTCTGTGCTGTTGTTTACCACGGGCATCCACTCATTCTAATTGATTGCGAAGGAACAAGAAGTTTTATCTTTCCCTTTTCACTGAATAACGAATGTCTTTGGAAACCACATTACTAGACTTGATCATTTGATTTATGAATCCCACTCTCTAGCTGATACAATAAAGAACGACTGACCCTTCTTCCCACGACTTGAAACAATCGAAGACAAATTTATGTCTCACAAGTGTCCTTTCGATCGTTCCATTCAGTATGGGAGTAAACAAACGAATTGGACAAATGCCAGATCGTCCGTAAATAGGTGATTCACTGAGAAATGATGGTAATTCTCGAGTGAGTAACTTTAGATAACGAGAAAAATATAAAACTACCAATGTTCCTGAAATTTTCGAATTGCAATATCATGGTATATCTCATATCATAATTATGTTTTTTTCTCTGATAAGTGGTTTCATTATTCTCAGGATAATTATGATATATTTGACTCCATATTCATCCGTTAGATAGGAAGTAAATTCGATTGCCCTCGATGCGTATTTCGCCAACCAATCCAGCATCTCCAGTGGAATGATATGTTTCGGTTTGGTGTTAGGGTGGACGTAAGTGCTGTAGTGGATTTTACTTGATATTGGTATAACTTTTGAGTCCAAACATTGAGACGACCATATTGTAATGGTAGGAATTGAATATGGAATTCATATAGGTTTCACATACTTCATGCGAGTATTATCCTGAATCGTATAAGAATTCCCTCTTTTCCTTTGTATACAGACGCATTAATAATATACATATTTCAATGTTCTTTTTCACTTCAGAGAAACTCTCTCAAATTACCTCACGACTTGGGTTCACTTGTTGGCTCGAGCATTTTTACAGTATATGAACATGTTTTTGAATGTTTCCCTTTGTTCATTCGAGAGAATTCATATCCTTATTTCATTCCTGTCAGTTCTGAATTTGATCTCGCCAATATATCAAGTGGCAGCTATGACAATCAATTTGGCATTTGAGTTTTTTTGGTGCTGTTTTCGACCTCGCATGTTTCAGATCTTGTTCGATCTGAATTTAATATGGTTTTACTGGATGGAATTTTACCAAAACTTGTTATTCGTTGATCTCAGAGAAATTTGGCTGTTCTGCTAATAGTTATTCCGTTTGTAGCCCAACCATAACCATACATTTCCAAGATGGCTTCTGTTAGGGAATACCATTTGTCTCTTTTGATCTATGGAAGATGGCATGAGCCAGGCGATACTATTCTCACGGAGGAGGGTAGAACATGCAGGACACATCGTCTACAACGGTTTATAGATTCCATGGACCAACGATGCCAGGAGTCAACTTGGACAAAAAGTTGACATTCAGATTCCACATATAACAGAGGTCGAACCTGGCGAAAGCTGCGCGCTACAACTCAATCCCATAATAGGTCGCAGGAGTTACATCCGAGGCTGACTAGACCTGAGACGACACCCAAGAGTCGCCCGTCGGCGGCTCAGGTGAGTATAAAGAGTCGCTCCAGGGACTCTGGTAAGTACAACACACATCCACAGAACACACAAACACACATCCGATCCGCGATAGGCAAGAACTGTCCCGAGGGGTACACGGGGTCCACCATACAAACACCACACCACAGTAGAGTCAGGTAGAAACCAAAAAACAGATAGAGAGGCAGCAATATAATCCAGTAAATGGAGGGACGAACCTGTGAATAAGTCTATGAGTTCTTCACTTGTGGCTCAATTTGTAGGTCGTCACAGATGTTTTCAAAGGACCCAAAACTTAACACGATTGCGTTCGTGGCAATGGCCGAAAATGGCCCCCAAACACAGAAAAATGGGTTTCCCGCCAATATCTGGGTAAATATACGAATTAGAGAATTCTCGTTCATACAAAAATCAAAGATCGTCTCATTATCTACAAAAATGACCCCTATCATTTTTTCCGAAAACTCAACAGTTTTCGAGATAAAGGAACTCAAAACTCTCCTCTGCCGCTTTCTCTATAGGAATTCTGTTGTATATGCATTCGCTTGGAGGCGGGCGGACCACGAATTGAAAAATGATTAGCCATTTTATCGACTTGCCATGCACATCATTTCGAAGCCAAGATGCTCCAGTCTCCGAATACATATATATTTTTTACGGATAATAATTTTTTAATTTGCGGTTGTTCCGCAGATTCTACATAACTCCGAAATCGCATGAAAAATGTGAATACACAAATGGATCATTCATTAGAACGCCGGGAGAGTACAAAAAAATTCAGAGATCATTAAAGTCCCCTCAAGGACCCATTATAAAGAAAAATTTTCGATAAAAGACTATTTTTGAAAGAAATGTGAACAAATTATTGAAACAGTTTCGAAATGGTGCGGAAAAAACTTTCACAGCTTTTTGAATCTTTTTGCCAAATAAGAAAGAACTTCGAAATACATGGAATGATAGCTACGTATTTCCTCATTATCTTGAACTTTGAATCATTGAAAAATGTTATGAAACCTTTCTCTAATTCGTATATTCAGCCAGACACATTTTTCTGGGTTTGGGGGGCCATTTTCGGCCATTGCCATGAACGCAGTCGTGTTAAGTTTTGGGTCCTTTGAAAACATCTGTGACGACCTACAAATTGAGCATAGACTTGTTCACAGCTTTCCCAAGTTTCGGATCTTCAGTTACTGGACTATTAGCTCCTAATGGCTGATTTCTAACCAAAGCGGGTTACATATCAATCTTGTTGAAGTGCCCAGCAGCAGGTTGAGGTCCGCTCCTGAGAGGGCGGTGGTGAGAGGAAATTGGAGGACGGCGAGGTTTCGAATCCAGGCAACTGGATATGGGATCACGTCATCCTGGGCGCTCAACCCCGGAGGGGGCATGGTGGATGATTGATTTGTTACCATAAAAATGAATACGGTTAGCTATAATATATTAGTAAAGTTCGAATGTTCTATTGAAAGAAGATGCCTGATCCAAACAGGTCTCCAAGATCACATTAAAGGGTTGAAAATTATGTACTTGCTGGGTCATCCGTGTTGATACTGCCAAGGGTAGAACGATTGACGATAATTCAGAAGGACACCGACGTGAAAAAACAGACAACTCTCCTACCCTTCTACGATGCTCCAACGAAGTGATGAATCAGCAACAAAATGCGAAGTTGGGCATGTTCATGTTTCTCTCCACTCCATTATAATCCCCAAAACATTCCGTGCTATCAATGAAAGAACACTTCACGAATCAATATTTCCTCCCTGTCAAATTTGTATTCCTGAATGATTCGCCAGTTGGAATTTTTGATAATATAACCGACATTTTCCTTTTCCTCTCATCTGTAAACCAGTTTGGGAAAGAAATTCATAGATATTTCTTGATTCCTCTGATCTACATCTGAAAAAATTGGGCTATCAAATGGATTGTGGGGAAATTGGTACAATTTTGTTTACAATTCACTGGAAAATCGTTGAGATATTATTTCCGAATGATGTTTTGGAATCTCTCCAGAAGCAGTTGAGTCTATTTTGTGGAGGAAGTGAATAACATTTCATTTTAATGAGCTTAACGACTTTTCTCTAGTGCAACTCCCACCAAGGAAAGTGGGCATTAAGCAGTACCAGTTTGTGATCACACCGATGAGTGCAAAATTACATCACGAACGAAGTATTTGAGATGATCATAGAGCTGGAGAAAATTTAGTAGTGCCAATATACATACTAATGATAATTGACAAATTCATTTAGGATCCTATTTCAGAAGTTGACGCTATTTTCACGTGACATTCATTACGAGTGGATACCCGACAATCAAACCTTCATTTGTGATAAAAGTGCAATTGTTAAAACCTTGTCAAAAAAGAGTAATCCTTCCGAGTTCAAAGACTTGCGAGGAATCAGTATTCTTCCAACATTATCGACGATTTTAGGAAAAGCAATGGAATGGCAGCTGAGAGAACATCTTGAGAAGAATTCGTTGGTACTAGTCTGGTTTCAGAAAAAGTCATAGTTGCTCAGCGGCACTTTTGAACGTTAGTGACGATATACTCAGAGCAATGTGTACGATTTTGGTTCTCCTAGATTTCAGCAGAGCATTCGACACTCAGAATAGCCCAAGGAATAGTCCCTCGAATTTTTGCCGTATGTTTAATAAACACCCTGTATGAACATAACCCAAAAATATGCAAAGGACTACCCAGTCAGTCAGTTGGTGTTTCTCGGAAGATAGCTGACCATAAGGATCGCCACAGTTTGTGAAACTGGCCCTAAATCTAACAATTTTATTGATAATTTACAACTGAAGGTTGATGCTTGAAACATATGGTACTACCCAGTCAGTAGATGTATATAATGGGTCGAAGTTTTTGGCGAACCACACTTGCTATGAGTAGGTCATATCAAGTTTTTTTTTATCTTGCATAGATTGAAAATGTTCGATACCAAGCAAGCGCTTGATATGGGACTGGTTTTATCACCTCTGGCCTAGTAGTAGTCGACATATGACAATCAGTTGACAACTGGTTCAGAGTTCAGTCATATCCTGTTGACGGTTCGAACTAGAAGTAACAGATTGTGCTGTAAAAAATAGTAGTTGAGAGCAGAATTCTGCGTTGAAGAGTGTTTTTAGTGCTGATTAATGATGTTTCCTGATTTCGACTACATGTAAAATTACAAAGGATTATAATTTCAATTCAGATTTGTTACAGGTGACTAATGCTTGACTGTTCTCTGTTATAGTATTAGATTATATCCAACAGGTGCTATTGCAGAATTTTTCTTACCTTTTTTTTGGTAATACAGGTGCCGGAACTGATTCCCAATTATTGCGATGGACACACACGCAGACCGATTTTGGGCTTTTTGGTATATTATCAGAGCTACATAAGTCTCAACTCGAGGAGCTTGTTTTCCAATAATTCAAAATCAGAAGTCTGGAGCTGAGCTGAGAGCTAAGAAAGTGAACCGTCATTGCCACATCTCCTAATAGACTTCCATCGTAAAAACAGAAGCAGAAATTTCTCTTGAGTGGGAGTAAAAGACATTTCGAAAATGCATTTTGAGTATGATTACATTCGATTGTCTGGTTTTATATTCGAAATGTTGAACATTTATTCAATATAAGTATACACAATTTTTGAAAAGCATGATGAAAGAATGCCTAGAAATAACATAATATGTCATGTTGGTACCGCTGAGTAGGTTTTTTCATGAACAGTGCGAAAACATATTATCATAGAGGGTCTTCTGTTTTCAAATATCTGTTTTACTGAAGTCTTAGAGAATGAAAGTGAAGCAGTTTTTCGAAATATTTCATCACCAAAAACTAATTTTCAGTGCTCTCATATCATCCTCATGTTTATTATATTAAGACCGACATCAATAACTCTATACTTACTGCTATTCAAAGGAAACTTGACAGCTCACTCGAATCGATATTATATACCAAGGAACTGAAGTTAATGTGAATAATATATCACGTTTCCTCACGACATACCGATCTTAATTGAATTTAGATTTCTATTCTGTTCATTTGCAGAGATTATGTTATCGTTAAAGCATTTCTCAATTCTTATGAAAAGGAATACAAAAGTAAAAATTCTCTTGATATATGTATCTTTGGCTAAGTATAGTTATAATATGTGGTTTTAAAAAAATCGTTCCAACCTTCATTTTATATTTGTTGGAAATGAGGTCCCTCTTTCATTTGAATTTTCATGAGCTGGGTTCACTAATATGCCATTCCTCATATATTGCTGCTGTAACACGAACAGTATCTGCTTGGCCATCTACTACGAGAGAGAAAATAAGACGGATATATATTTTTTGGTGAACCGAAATAAATTAGTTTGTAACATGTAGAGAGCAAGCTGAAAATTCCATGAATCTTCTGCGAAAGCACAGACGGAATGTCGAAAGGGAGATTTAGTAGAGGTATATAAAAAGCTCCGAAAGTGTGTGGGAAAAACCTCCCATTCCATACGCGGTATATTCAGTTTAGTACAATGGGCTCAACTTGGCTTTATCTGGCGATGAATTGCGAAGTTCTCCAGAACCACTAAACAAAGCCATCATATTTCTTCGGATGTAATTCAGAATTTTTATTCCTCGGGATGCCGACCATTAGCTGTATTCTTTTCCTTTTTGGTTCCATTATTGCTGGAATGAGACAAAAAGGATGAAAATGTGGTATGAAAATTGGGTGAGATGTGAAATTTGAAAGTTTCAAAAAATACCTACGCCCATATACAGTGCGTGTTGAATCGAGCTTTCTTCAAGCCTTGAAGAATTATAGTAATGATAACTATGATGAAATGGAATAATAATTATAATGAAATTATCTGATAATATTCCGTACAAGAGATTTCATTCTCTTATCCATCTCTTACCTTCTTAAGCAATTATACTGCTATCTGCAAGAGCTGTCCAGATAAAAGCATTCAAAAGTGAGTTGCTCTCCTTATTTTTCAACTGTCGGCAACTAATCTTTTTTCACTGGCTAAACGATGGATCGAATAGTTATTTGAACCTCTCGAGAAAGGTTTGAACTTTGGGAGCTTGATTCAGTTCCAGAAATGATCTCTATGCAATTAATGTTATTGGACAGGCTGACTGGTCAAGAATACAGCTTTACCTATCATATTTTCGGAACTACTTTCTCTTAATATAAACAGGATAACGTTGAGAAACACTTCGATTGGGAACCTGTCGAAAAACTAATTGGATCAGAAAAGACAATGAATCCGAACAGAAGAAATCGAAACTTCGTGAACACATTCAGTGTGAAACATCGTTACAATGTATTTCTTTATCATATTTTCGTTCCCATATCGACTGATTTCATTTCTTTCAGTTTTTGCCTACCTTCTATTCATTTACTCTTATCTATTTGTTTCAATGTTGATTTTGTTCAATTTCATTTCTCGAATTGTTGAATCTCACGAAATCCGAAAGTCTATGCTAATTCCAAGAAAAATTGCTGCGTTAATCTAAAACAGTTTCTTCTGTATGAACTTGCTTTCCTTGCCATTATCGCAAATGAATCAATACATAATGTAGACACAAGTGAGTAATAGTATATCACGTGATGAAGGGCATTAGTGCCAACTACGCACAAACGAAAAATTGTGAGCACGAGGCGTTAGCCGAGAGCAGTTTTTCCCGAATGCACGTAATTGGCCTTAACGCTGAGTCGCGTACAGTACTTTTTCTACTCCCACTAGCCGCCACCTTCAATTGAAAATACATGTGTATTGTAAGTGAGCCTTATGTTACAGTCATGAGGATGTTGGGAGTGGAAACAGTACGCGATACGCTAACGCCTCGTGCTCAATATTTTTCGCTTGTGTCATCCTCCTCGCTACGTAAAATACTATTTTCCACTACCAACATCCTGACAGCTGTAATGTTATGGCTCACTTAGAATACACGTGTATTGTGATTGAGAGAAATATCTCTGTGATAGAACAAGAATAATATGAAATTCATTAGAAAAAATCGCTACGATCAGGTTATGATTTGGTATTCGATAAGTTGCGGACTGGCAACCTATTAACGTACATTGCACAGCTAATCAATTTTGTGGCATATATACACTCGGAAAAATAACTGAGACATACACTATATCTTCCACATGAGTGTTTCATGTACCTTACTGATTTTGTATCACCGTACTGCTGCTGGAACAGGAAAACAAAAAGTAAATACATCATTCTCTGAAATGAGACAGCCAAACATTAATTCCTGAGTATCCAACGTATGTGGGAGAACTTTGGTTGAAACATTGTTTCAGTAATATTAGGCATACGTTTATTTCAAGTAATAATAGTGTGTGTGTCAGCCTAGGTATCAGCTATAAATCTCACATTTTGTTTGAAAAAATATGGGATATTGTGGAATGTTACTCAAAAATGGTGCACAATGATTGGCGGGTATTCATCTGTGTTCCATCGGAATAAGGAGTATGACTTTGAATATTATGAATATTATGAATATTATGAACTTGTATAAGTCATTCTCTGAGGCTCCTGCTTGAGAATCTCTTCCAATGAATCGTCAGGGTTCATCTGAAATTTTCCACCTCTGGAAGTCGATCTTCCATTCTCAGATTTGGATCTTCGAATCACTAAATCTCCACTGTCAAACTCCTAACCTTCTAGCTCGAAGAGAAACATTGCAATAATATTAGTGACTTCATCAAATCTAATATTTGTATAAATGGGGTATAGATTGCACTCATACATACCATACCAACCTTGTTTTTTGAATCAAACATTACCATTTGGTAAAAGTGAAGTAAACTTCCGTACCCACCTTCACCACTTGAAGGGGCCATCGAGATCTTTGGGAGAATCGCCATTTAAGCTATTTCTCTCGTTTCTGATTTCAGTTTCAGATTGAAAGTGGACCGAAATGAAAACAAATCCAGTTTAGTAGTTTTCGGAACCTGGAGGGTGGCGTATAGGTAGAAAGTCTATACCTATAATAAATACAATGATAATGATTTCATCATTCTGTAAGACAATCAAAAGGTACCTTGTGTAGGATTAGTCAGAAAAAGCTCAAGAATGAATCTTAAAATAAGTACAGTTTCAT
Organism: Zygogramma bicolorata; assembly: GCA_032362365.1. Classification (NCBI taxonomy): domain Eukaryota; kingdom Metazoa; phylum Arthropoda; class Insecta; order Coleoptera; family Chrysomelidae; genus Zygogramma; species Zygogramma bicolorata. The sequence continues at coordinate 134,697 of JAVJAQ010003737.1, forward strand.
GAGAAGAGTGAAACATTAATTGGAATTTTAACTTATCATTCAGTCACTTCTTACAGGAAGTGGTAATTTTTCTCTAGAAGGCAGGACTCAAGTGTAATTTTGACGGTGTTGATACTTCCAGAGTGTTTCAGTTCAAGGAGGAGCAAATTGAATAATCTGAGCCTTGATACATTGGGAGAATCTCAACAGTGTATTTTCACAGTAAGATACACAAAATCTGTCTTACTTCTTGTATCAATAGCGTGTACATTTTCATTTCGTCTGAAAGAGTTACGTTTTTCATGATTGTAAACGCATAATTCAAAAATATACAGGCACGGTACTGTTACTATTTGTAAAAAAAAAAATGTTCAAAAAAGCTCGTACAGCTTGTTTCCCTTGAGACTCCTGTCATGAATCTAGTAATCTTTGTTTAAGCGACAAAAACATCTTTGCAAGAGGAGGATGCTCCTCTGAAAGTGATACCATACCGAAGACTGGATTAGACTTGGGCATGCAGCATACCTAAAGAGCTGTTTCTCGTCTATAGTCGGGCTGTTTAAAAGATATAATTCAAGGACGCGTGAACAGTAAATGCCTGCATAGCCACTCCTTCTGAACTGAAATAAATGAAGAACTGTTTACACTGTACTGTACTCATTTGTGCTTTGTATTTACATGTGTTACGTTAATTAAATAATATGGATGGAAACACTCTTTCACCTCCAAGAAAAGGATAAAAAAGAAATTTTACTGTAGAGGAAGAAGGTGTAATAATAAACACTTTTAAAAAAGCATCCCAAGAGTTGATGGGAGGACGACGCGGCGACGTTTTTGTTGAGTGGTGTAACTTTTTTTTACTTTCTCGATGGTTTTAGAGGATTGGCTATAAATGAGATTCAATATTAAGGCCGACATGAATTAAAAATGGTACCAATGACGTCCATTGAGATTTTAATCTCGTGAAAATCAAATTTCAAATCTGAAGTGTGTGCAATATTGACGATGACAGTTGAATACAGTGACATGGAGCATAAAATAAAGGACAAGATTTATACTATGATCGAGAGGCAAATTGACAAACCGAGAAAGATTTCAGAAGGATCCTGTACAGAGGTCTGAAAATATCGGTCCAATGAGAACCTACCATTTTCATTCATAAGTCGAGATTATCCACAACACATGATCAGACATGTCATGAAAATATTGAAGAAGTTTTGAATGTAAAGTGGCTCTCAAATTATGCCTGGTGCCTTTGGGGAATCTAAATATGAAATCAAGGTCAAAAGATAGGGTCTAATGAGAACCTTCCCAGTACTCATGATTAGTAGAAAGTACAACCATACGAAAAGTAAAAATCGAGAAATCCTCAGAGTACTCATCAATATATCTATGGATAGGTCAGTCGAAGGTTGAGGGGAGAGTAGACCGGGAGAGAGTCTGATGACAATTTCACTCGATGTCCATGAAAAAATAAAAACCGAGAGAGATAGATGAACTATATTGCTGAGTTGAGATATTTGGATGAGTAAGTCAGAATTGATGATTAAAAAACATGTTGTTGAATTGGAGGAGAAGTGAGAAGGAAAATGTTCAAAATATCAGCTGGGTTCAAGTGGTTTGTATTCATTTCAACGAGAACAGTATGCAGGTTCCGGGATGGATCCTTGAGGAACATCCGTCAATACTTGTGGAAAAGTTAATATTAACATTGTTCTGAAATTGTTCGTTTCCGTTAACCAGCTGACGAACGTCAACTCAAAGAAGTCGAAACTTGTGCGAGCAATGGATCAACAAGACTTTATACCATTTAACAAGCGAATCGAATCCCTGTCTTCCGCTTGAAAGGTAATGTGCTAATCTCTACACTACCGAGTACCATAGTTTGACTACTTGAGACCGATTCTGCAATGTATGCGATAAAATAATTATAGATGATACAGGGACTCCTATAAAATGTAATATTGACAATAATTTTTGAGGATTCAGCGTGTCGAACGCCTTTGAGTTATTGAATAAAACCAAAGCAATTAACTCAACTTCATCATTGACCATTGTAATGTCGATTTTAATTTTCAGTAGAGCCGTGGCACAGCTGTGTTTTCTTCTAAATTCAGATTGATTACATGGATTGAAGTTATTTTTTTTTTTTTCGAGAATCTTGAGTTGTTCCTCCAAGATTTTCTTCATTACTTCTAATAGTGTGAGATGCTTATGGGTTGAATTTCATTCGAATTCGTAGAATTTTCAGTTTTTTATGAAGGATTGAGTAATACTCTGTCCCATTCTTCGGGAAAAACAAAGTTGATACTGAAAAACTTGATTATATGAGTTATGGGTGGTAGAATATGATTAGTACATAAATTGAAAGTTGAAACATTTATTTAATCTGGGCAAGTAGCTTTGGATTTGATATTTTCAATAATTGGCATCAATTTCATCTCACAAGTCATCTCAAACCGTACGTTTTGGATTATATTTTAGTTGATATGAGTATTATAGAAATTAAAATTTTTTCCATCCGCTGAAAATTTTAAATTGGACTGAATGAAAGGCTTATTTATATTTTCAGCATTGGAAAAGTTGTTTGGCAGAGAACCAGATTTTTCATGGTTCAATCCTAATGTTTCCAAAGAAAATCACAGAGATTTCGGATCCTTTTTATTCTTGAAATATGCCTTCTTTTCTATTTTTAATGCAATTGTCGCAGAGTTCCTACATATTTCATAAAAACTTCAATCTACTATACTATCAGTAATCTAAAACTCATTCAGTTGTCTGTCTCTGTCTGTCATCATCAGTCGAATTGTGTCAGAAAGACAAGGAGTGTATTTCTTAGTTCAAAAGGTGCATGTATATCCAACAAATCATTGATGTCTCATTGATAAATCTAAGTTTACTATTCACACATTTCAGATCATATATATTTTTCCAGAGGATTGATTGCAAATTATACTTGAACTGGTTATAATTTATTTTGGAACCTCGCGTGGTAACAAATATTGGTTGAGACCTGATCGTTATTAGAGTAATCTCACTAATTATCAGATCATAATCGCTCACTTCAGGAACTGATAAAGTACCCACTTCCTTCATCAGATATAAAAATAGATTCAATCAATGTGGCAGAAAACTCAGCTATTCTCGTGGGCTGATTGATGTTCTTTTTCAAGCCTGGAGGGTATTGATTACATAGTTCATTTCAAGGCTGTCAAATCACTCAAACAAATGACACGCTCAGAAATAAGAATGGCCTGAGATATGGATGTTTCAAAGTCATTAAAAAAATTAACCTAGTCAGTGGTTGGAGGTCGATATGCTGGGGGCAAACAATATTTTTTCCTGTATGTTTGATCTCTGTTTGAGCTCTATGGGAACGCTCAAACGTATATCTCTCAATTTTCAATATATCGCTGTTTTTTCTATCATTGAGCCAAGTTTCCGTTACTGCAAAAGTATGAATGACACGACAAAGCAATTTTTTTTCCTGTATATTTGATTTCAACCACACCACCCCAATATCCCGTTGTTTTTGGGGGGCCGCATACTTGATATCATTTTTCAGATATATCCCCACCCCTTCGCCTCTGGCCTCTTTATCGAAACGCACAATTGTATCCCTTTTATTTTTCAACCTACCGATGTTGAGCCAAGTCTCCGTTATTGCAGTAGTATGAATGTTATTTGTAATGAGAATATTTTTGAAGTCAGAAAATTGTGCAATTAATGATCTTACGTTCAAATGAGCACATTCCAGGTATTCATTAATCATTTAATAATAAATTCATGAGATAATCAATACAAAACAGAATAGCTACCACGGTTATCTATGAAGGTGAGATTTGGATTTAGCGAAGATTTATATGGAGATCAGTTCTTTGCTAATATTCACATCGATGAATATATTGCATCCTCATGGGCAGTTTTTAGGCGCAACCACCGTTCGGACCTGATTATGAAGGTCTTACCATATACTTGTTAGCATTCCGACAATCACACTAGTACCCTCCAATTCAGCCATCTGGTAGCAGGAGTTTATGTCGCCTATGGACACATCGAACTTCAGATTGATTTTTATCAGATCGCAAATTATTTCGAGAAGATATATTTCGCTGTTTTGCTTGTTACCAGAAGCTACGTTTCCAGGATTGCCATAAAATATTAGATATTTTTGAAGGTCACTTTGCTTCTGGTCCTTGAGGAATTTATTACTTTTAGATACTTCAGTTTTCACTTCTTGGAGATCAACACGAACCATTTTTTCCAGATTATAAATTTTATCGATTAAATGACTTCATCTAGTGATTCAATGGAATTTATCATCTGATTCTTCAAGTCACGTATAACTGCTTCTAAGTGAACTTCGACGTTCGGAACAGGATCATTTATTTCCGTTTGAAGGCCGGTTGCAATATCTTTTTTAGTATTTCTGGAACCTCGCACCATAAACACAATTCCACAGACTTTTCAGTGGAAATAGTTCAAAAATATTTTATCATATACAAAACTACGAGAGTGTCAACACACGAACGATTCACTCGGCGCCATTTCGAATCCATGATATCTGAAACACATATTCACAGGTGACTTCTATCATAAACTTTCCTCTTCTAATATCCATTTGCAGAATAAAAAAAACTCCCCATACCCTTCAAAAATAAGTTTCATTTAGTATGATCGAGATTATTTTACAGTATCTCATCAGATTTGAAAGCCCATCATACACTATTTGCGGAATATATTGTATACAATGTACGGTTCAGTTCAGTTTTACCAATTTGACCAAAATCTTTTTCGTTATCATAGAAATTACGCGAAATAAATACAGCGACGTTATATCTATTTTGAAACTCAAAATCTGATATACAATGCAAGATAAAAATTTCTGTATTCGTGAAAGTGAAAAATTGATCGATGTGTGCATCACAGCCATAATTCGATGTTCAATCAACTTGAGCAAATTACAGATCATTTCGAAACTAGAATAAAACTTGCGGAAGGAAAATCTTCAACCAATTGGGAAACCCTTTGTGATTCATAGGTAACAATAACTCCGTGTTTGCCTTCAATTTTCAAGCATTCAAATTCGAATTCATTTTCCTCAATTATAAGTTGTTTCCCGGGCAAAGCGGTATTTATTTTTCCATCAAGAAATGTGTAGTAGGAGAGAAAGAGATAATTCAGTTCGGTTCGCTCCTGAATTTTGTTTCTTAAAAACGAACTCCGTTCTTTGATTTGCCGCAAGACAAACCGCTCATCACTTTTGGAGTCTACTAGCGTAATTTGAACGTTATCAGGAGTGTTGAAGTATTCAATACGTCTAGCAGCTTACAGCGGTTAAAACTGCTGAAAATAATTTGACATTGGAAATTAGAGAGCTCGAAGCAGATGGCGGTTGATGGGAGGAGATTATGTCTGTCATAACCCGTTCCCATCAATCGCCATGTACTTCGAGCTCCCTAGAATGCGTGCCATTGGGTACGTCTAACAGCTCACCAAAGCAAAGGAGTTCTTCGTTCAGCATTTGTTAATGTGATAACACTTTTAGCTGCCGCTATTTCCAATGTAATTTTTGGTCCGGTGATGGTGGCGCGGAGGTTGACAAGTCAGATGACAGGTCAGACAAATGGAGCTGCTACCCCCTACAAGTGATGCTCTGCAACTTCACTTGTTGTTCAATGTGAAGTAAACAAAACAATGCATAAGACTCTAACCTACAAGCAACTAACTTTACTCGGCAAATTTCAATTTTAGGTGTCTGCCTGGAACAGCGCCTACATCCCTATGCCGGTACTGCCCTATCCCATTGCGGTGCGGGTTGAAGGTACACGGGAAGCGGTGATTGCCAATTTTTATTACCCTGCCACCGGTACCCAGAGTTTAGCCAGAATTGGTTACCTGCAAGTGCAGGGTGCTTACGACACGGGGTCATGTGGGTGTCGCAAGCAGGATGCATGAAGTAGTGCAAAAAACCCCTTAATATGAAACTTTTTGAATTGAGTAAAGTGCGGCATTGTTTCGAGAATTCTTGATACTTTACTAAATGCCTTTTTTACGCCCCATTACCCATCGAATATACCAAGAATCCTCACAATTACGAGCAGTGAACGACCGCGAGATTCACCATTTCAACCGACATCTTGATTTTCGTAATTCCGGTTGTGCAAATTTTCCTAAAAACAAGATTTTGTTGCTCGCAAATGTGGGACTACAACTTGAAATCGATCAGAATTATGCATTTGGAGAAAAATTATGAAATATACACTTGTATTTGGCACTTCCGGTCGATTTCTTATGTAATTGACCATGGCCACGAGCTCCAATATCTCACAAATAGACTGATATGAACGAAAGTAGCCCCAATATAGCAAAGGGCGGCGATCTTGAAAATCTCACTTCTGGTCAAAAATTCGGTTTGGCAACAGGCAGATTCGGATTCAGCGGGGTCGAATCAGTGAGAAAACGCGTGTTGTCCACTTTTCACATGAAATGCTTCTGGCATGTAGAATTTTAAATACTCAGCTCCGACTAAGTGTATGTATAACTAACGCTGAGAATATTTTTCGAGCTAAGTGTATGTTTTTCTACCTTCATGTTCAATAACCTAGTTGAGCTCTCTTGGGTAGATGCTTCCAAATTGAAGGATTCAATCATACTAATGAAAAAATGTTTGCAAAAAACGTTCATAATGGAAAACATATATTCCTTTCGTCTGAATGAGAGTTTGATTATTTTTGGATGCATCTTGAACAAACGAAAACCATTCGATTTTTCCACTAATACGTGCATGACAATTGAGCTACATCCGCAAATTCTGATCACGCGATTCGAATTCGAAATTAATTACAACCAGTCCGCTAGTAGTAGGAGACCCGTCAAAATCATACTAGTATTTTGCGAAATTGCAATTGTGTAACAGTTAACATTTACAGGCCGGAGATAAAACAAACGGGCAATGGACAATGACAATCAAATAGATAGGTTATGGTTAGCGGTTCCATGAGTTATTGCTCAAAATAGAACCCTACTTGCTGGTCTGATATAAGAGTTGTGATATTAAGGGCGTGGCCGTTGAACGCTGCATTGATGAATCAATTGGTTCAATTGTTATGTTCTCACTTGGCTTTATTTGGGGGAGTGTAATGATGAAAATACAGAGGAGTTTATTTATCTATACTCATTGATACGTGAAATCAAACGCTTGGAAAAACATTTCAAATATATACTGAAATGATAACATACTGGAATTATCAATGAGGAAAAAATGTAGAAGTTAATGTTATTACAGCTCATCCAGGGTGGCAAATCGAAAACATCAAAGTACAGTGACAACATCGTTTGAACCGAGAGAGAGAAGATAAGAATTAGTATTAATTCGACTCATTCGACAAGGAATTTCAAGCTTTCATCGTTCTGTTGATATTCGACATCGGAGAGTGTTCACAGGACCCCAAACTCATAACAAAAAAATTAGAAAAGGTGAAAGCTACTATCCTGCTACCCGAGCCTTCTGAAACTGATTTCAGACCATTTAACGTATTTTGAGCCGCTGAACATGAGTCACAACGCGGCGCTCTTCTCTCGTTCCAAAGTTATAGCACTTCAGAATTCGGAAAAGGGACAAATAACGCCCTCTTCTCGGCAGGATAAATATACCGTGAGATACCGATGTCACTTTTTAACCAAATTATGAGCATTTTTCACTACAAAATTCAAAAAAATAAATCCTGAAACGATTTCGATGTGAAAACAGTTGCATAGGCGATGCTCGTTTCGGGATTCATTTTGACGAGTTTCATACATGAAAATGATTATAGTTGTGAATGGCAAACGTATGGGGTCTCGCCGTTGTAATAATGCAGAATAGAAGGAATTTCGAAAAGGCATAACTTCGGAATGAACGGAGAGCGCCGCGTTTCACCTCCAGATAAAATATGTAAAATGATCCAACAATTTTTTCAAGGCTCGGGTGGCAGCGGGAAAACACTTTTTCCGGTTGTTCCAAATAATTCGATCAGTTTGTAACTCAAGCAGACGAACTGCCTGTTTCCAATTTGACAGCTTGAATATATTTTGCAAGGCCGAACCCCACACTCATCACACTTCAAAAGGTGAGATCTTGTTGAATGTCAGTTTGCACCAGTTTCAACCATTGGGACTTGCCATGCGTAAGACAAGAGTTGGTTGAAGAATAAATCTATTCATTATGATAATTTGATATAGATGAACTTTTTCTAGAGATCAATCATCCAAACACCAAACTGATATTTTTGCAATCGACGCTCGTTTCGCCTACAAGGTTAGCATCTTCAGTAAGCGAAACGCGCGTCGAGTGCAGAAATATCAGTTTGGTGTTAGGGTAATTGATGCCTGGAAAAAGTTTCAACTTTCACACCAACGATTCTATTCTCATCGTTTAATTTTCAATTACTGAATTCATATGTTCAAAACCAGAACTGTGTTTTTTCAAGCACACGGTGTGGCTTAGGGTTCCATTATGATTCCACTATCATAAAATAATAAATTGGAGTGAAAAACATGCTTGTTCACTATCCTTGACAGGGATAACGTCAGCAGATTGGGTCAACACTAAGGAGGAACGTTCTTATTAGTGGAGTCTGAAATCTGTTATATTGCTGCTAGCAGTGAACCAGTGGAAACGCTCATCATCCATTTTGGTGACTGGCAGTGCTGCAGTTTATCAACGCCCAACCCATATAGTTCGATTTGAGTCAAAGCTGAAGCTCCTCGAACATCATAGTACCAACGTGTACCGAGGCTATCAACCTGGGAGGATGGTATATTGCGTGTTCAGAGTCAGAAGATGGGCCATTGAGCACCTCGGAGTTACTGAAGATCCTGGTGATGTACTGAACCAATTAAATAGCGATCCAATGAAAATAAGATATCATGAGTATTTTGTGTTACTTCTGAGACACAATTTTGTGTACAGTATGCTCGAAACTTCACTTTTTGTCCAAATAACATGATTATAACATTTCAGGTCTCAGATTTAAAAATTCTCTTTTTGTAGAAGTACTAAGATTTTTCAATACTTAGCCCCTTTCTGAACCTACAGAGAAGTCAGAAAGTTTTACGCCCCATACCCCAAATTTTATGCTACGCCTTCAAGATTTTAATGGAGGATATTTTCCAATACTTAGCCCCTTTCTGAACGCACGAAGAGGTCAGAAAAATGTACGCCCCATTCCCAAAATTTTATGCTACGCCTTGAGGATTTGAATGATAGATATTTTTCAATAGCCCCTTTCTGAACCCACAAAGGGTCATAAAGTTTCACGCCCAATCCCCAAAATGTTATGCTACGCCTTTAGGATTTGTAGGATATAAGTGAATGAACTGCCATTTTTTGAGTAAGCTTCCCACCTTGAACTTTATTGAAGGAAATACTTATGTATGCATATAGATAAATTGTAAAATCATCTGTTAACGAATAACCACTACCTTTTTGAATTGAGACTCAACTGTCCCGCATTTTCAGTTATCATTGTTGGTGCTCCGTTCAATGAACACTCGTCTCGAAATTTGTGTTCGATTCATTGATGTATACTGTCTAAATTTTTCAGATTATTCACAGTCGAATTGAAATTTCATTTTCCATTGAGGATCACTGAGGAAGCCATTATCTTACTGTTTCAACAACCCTGAAAGGAGTCTCACACAAGAATCAGATTTGTTATTGAAGTTTTCATATGAAAGATCCGGAGACGTTACACACTATTGTATCGAAATTATAAGATATATGGATTCAGAATTTGTCAAGACAATGATGATTTGTTTTCAACACCAATCTATATAAGTTCAATACTCGATTGAGGCCAGTTTCGAATCACCTACACAGTATGTGAAGAGACTAAACTACTATATAGGTTACATGGGACTGGCCTGAACAAACTGTTTCTTTAGATGATTCGATTTATAGCCAGTCTCTCGAGTATGTTTACCGACTAATCCTAGAAGATAATGCCATTATGTTAGGGGTTTCCTTTAATGAAAGATCATTGCTCAGCTGAGGAAAATACAAATCGCCACGTAAGTAATTTTTCACTCACGAATTCGCCCACTTCTTCGAAGCACAAATGTGACATTGAAACCTGATTCTACTTTCGATTTTATTCTGTAAGTTCGGTTATAAATGACAATGGTATGACGAAAACAAAAAGGATTTATTCTTCAAAAAATAAATGACCTAATAACAAAATATTTCGTTTAACTTGAATACACTAGTCCGGACTGTATCTTTTGCTTGGCAACATTGTTACTTATATTTCGCTCAGAAATCGCTCGATGCTAAAATCTACCTACCGCTTCATTTCCTTCACCCGTCGATTTCAAATCTGACTGACTTCTCAGTTACTTTGACTGGTATAACATATATTGGGTTCGTGTTTGTTGGAATGGTTAGGAGGTTCAAGAACATGACCATGCAATCATAAGGAACGATTCGGAGTCTACCCAGAAACTTCGAGACCCTTTTCTAGGATTTGTAGCATGAGGATAGTTGCCGAAATAAGTAGGTTCATTCATTTCATTATTGATCCCCGTAACAATACTCAGGAACGGTTCGATTGGCCGCCATGACATCCAAATAGTAAATTGACCCAGGGCCTAGTTTCCCTACCAGTTAGCAACTTAGATGCCGTGTAGCTTGACGTTTCGTTTTGGTAACTTCGATACGCCAACAGAAAGAGAGGCACCAAATTATCCCAATTTGGTTGATTTTCTGAGACAATCATCGACAGGTAGTTGTCGACGGTGCATGTGTGGTTTTTCACCATTCCATCAGACAGCGGATGTAGAGCTGTAGTTGATGGTTTTTTTGATTTCCACATCCGAATCGAAGTTGGGGCCCCCTATATGGGTGTAGTTCTAGGCTTACTTCTTGCCTGACGATCACATTATGTAGGGGAGCGTCCGCTACAGTCCAAGCCTTATGGTTGGATGAGAGTTTCGATCAGTCGAGTTCGGAGATCGAAACTCTAGACATCACCTAGAATATATATATATATATATATAAATATATATACATATATATATATATATATATATATAAATATATATATATATATATATATATATATATATATATATATATGCGAAATTGGTATTCTGGGAGTTTATCTGTTGATTTGTCGGTATTGACTTTCGACGTTTCGCCAACATCTCAGTTGGCATTTTCAAGAATGTTACTGCTCCTACTTGGTGCTGGCAACTGTTGTTTGAAAAACTTCTGCCAGTTTTTAAATAGTTTCTTGGTAGTAAATTGTAGCCGATACGATCCGTTTCCTCAGCCGTCGGATCGATTATGGTTGTCGGACTTTTGGCTGATGACTATTCAGGTAATAATGGTCGATCTGGTTTGTGGTGATCTGCATCCACCAAAGGACCATTTTCTGAACTGTTCATCTTTTTGTTGATGAGGGCTCTCCAGACATTTGGTATATTTTGAGAGTCGTCTCTTTTGTTTATTCCTCCATGTTTTTCCATGTCAATGGCTTCCCTTATTTGGCGTGTTCTGAAATGGTTCACCTGCGCTATTTGCTTTGCTGCCTCGAAATTTATTTTGTGACCCGTCTGGTGGTGGTGTTGAAAGAGGGCATAAGATGTCTGTTTTGTCCTTATGCTATTTTTGTATTCCTGCACTCTAGCTGACATTGTCCTATTCGTCTGGCCAATATATTGCTTATCACAGTCCCCGCATGTGATGCTATATACTCGGCTATATACTCCTTGGTTTTCGAGAGGAATCCTGTCCTTCGGTCTCGGTAAGCAAGACGAAATGGTCCTTTGGGGTTTTGAAACGGTTCGTATATTTTGTTCTCTCATTAGTCTTACGATTTTGTCGGTGACTCCTTTGACAAAGGGTAGTGTCACTGTTTTTTTGGGTTCTGGGGGGTCCTCTGTCCTAGTTTTTTTTTGGTTTGTTTGCGCATGAATTGCCCTTCTGATTGAGTTTGTTCCATCGCCATTTTGTCGAAGTGCTTTAGACGTCTCTGTAAGCTCTGCTTGTCTGTTTGTTGTTTCCGAAAGACGAAAAGATCGGAAAACCAGCGTGCTGTTTCTGTCACGGGCTGCATTATCTGTGCTAAGTATTTTTCCAGCTTCTGAGTTGGAGAGTCGATGGCACTCACTATTATTGATCGTATGGGTACACCTGCCTTATGGATTTTGGGTAGGCCGTAGAGTTTCGGGCATTTGCTTCATTTCTCACGGGGTATAATTTGCCTTTCTATTTCTAGTCCTGATTTGAATGATTTTATTTTATCTTTTGTGACTGTCTCCAGGTAGATTCCCATGTCAAAAATTCAGAACACTAGGTAGAGATAATAAAAAATCTCCAACTGAACCAAAACGACATCCTAGTCAGCCTAGATATCAAGTCACTGTATCCCAGCGTTCCCATTCAAGAAGCTTCGTCAATGATCGAAGAAAGAGGAGATTCATCACGTCACAGAATTGACGAAACACTGCATGATGAATACTTATTTCATTTTCAACAAACGATTCTACAAACAGATAGAAGGAGCTCCCATGGGCTCTTCCTTATCCCCAGTTGTAGCAAACCCGTTCATGATGAATTTCGGGTAAAAAGCACCACGAAATGCACAACAGAAATCGACGCTATGGCAGAGATCCGTAGACGATATCTTTATCATCTAGCCTTATGGAAAAGAAGAGTTGACTCGCTTCGTGGCATATCTGAATAGCTTGAATCAGCACATACAGTTCACTACGGAATCAGAAGAAAATAGACAGAAAGTCGGACGACACTTTGGGCAGCACAGTATACCGAAAGCCCACCCACACAAGATACCTACACGCCGAATCCCACCATCACCCCACACAACTACGACCCGTAGTCAACACGCTGGTGTCCCGATATTTTCGTCTGACGGAAACAATGGCAATGGAACACACTCAATCAGAAGGGCTATCCATGCGCAAACAAACCTAAGAAAAACTAGGACGGAGGACCCCCAGAATCCAAAAAACCAGTGACACTACTCTTCATCAAAGGAGTCACCGACAAAATCGGAAGACTAATGAGAAAACAAAATATACGAACCGTCTTCAAACCCAAAAGGACCATTTCGTCTTGCTTAGCGAGACCAAAGGACAGGATTTCTCTCGAAAACCAAGGAGTATATAGCATCACATGCGGGGACTGTGATAAGCAATATATTGATTGGCAAGACGATTAGGAGAATGTCAGCTAGAGTGCAGGAACACAAAAATAATATAAGGACAAAACAGATATCTTCCGCCCTCTTTCAACATCACCACCAGACGGGTATATATATATATATATATATATATATATATATATATATATATATATATATATGTAGAAATTGATGTTTTCACGGATCTTCGATATGCTAGATGAATTTTTCTGGGTTTTTTATCCGTTAGGTATCTTCTGAATTGTTCGACGTTTCGAATTCTATTCTGAATTCATTCTCAAGAACTGTGAGACGAATATCTGTCCATACCGTCCTGGTCAATCACTCCCCTTACGAAGTAACCAAGCAAGAGTACGCAAAGACTTCAATTGTCTGTTCTCCATGGAAACTGGTATTTATAATGATTCTCCTCTGTTATTATCCGACTGAGTCCGATATTAAGGTTGTATCCTGCCCATCCAGGTATTATGTAGAAATTGATGTTTTCACGGATCTTCGATATGCTAGATGAATTTTTCTGGGTTTTTTATCCGTTAGGTATCTTCTGAATTGTTCGACGTTTCGAATTCTATTTTGAATTCATTCTCAAGAACTGTGAGACGAATATCTGTCCATACCGTCCTGGTCATTCACTCCCCTTACGAAGTAACCAAGCAAGAGTAAGCAAAGACTTCAATTGTCTGTTCTCCATGGAAACTGGTATTTATAATGATTATCCTCTGTTATTATCCGACTGAGTCCGATATTAAGGTTGTATCCTGCCCATCCAGGTATTATGTAGAAATTGATGTTTTCACGGATCTTCGATATGCTAGATGAATTTTTCTGGGTTTTTTATCCGTTAGGTATCTTCTGAATTGTTCGACGTTTCGAATTCTATTTTGAATCCATTCTCAAGAACTGTGAGACGACTATCTGTCCATACCGTCCTGGTCAATCATTCCCCTTACGAAGTAACCAAGCAAGAGTAGGCAAAGACTTCAATTGTCTGTTCTCCATGGAAACTGGTATTTATAATGATTATCCTCTGTTATTATCCGACTGAGTCCGATATTAAGGTTGTATCCTGCCCATCCAGGTATTATGTAGAAATTGATGTTTTCACGGATCTTCGATATGCTAGATGAATTTTTCTGGGTTTTTTATCCGTTAGGTATCTTCTGAATTGTTCGACGTTTCGAATTCTATTTTGAATCCATTCTCAAGAACTGTGAGACGACTATCTGTCCATACCGTCCTGGTCAATCATTCCCCTTACGAAGTAACCAAGCAAGAGTAGGCAAAGACTTCAATTGTCTGTTCTCCATGGAAACTGGTATTTATAATGATTCTCCTCTGTTATTATCCGACTGAGTCCGATATTAAGGTTGTATTCTGCCCATCCAGGTATCATGTGGAAATTCATGTTTTCACGGATCTTCGATATGCTAGATGAATTTTTCTGGGTTTTTTATCCGTTAGGTATCTTCTGAATTGTTCGACGTTTCGAATTCTATTTTGAATTCGTTCTCAAGAACTGTGAAACGAATATCTGTCCATACCGTCCTGGTCAATCACTCCCCTTACGAAGTAACCAAGCAAGAGAAAGAGAAAAAAACCCAGAAAAATTCATCTAGCATATCGAAGATCCGTGAAAACATCAATTTCTACATAATACCTGGATGGGCAGGATACAACCTTAATATCGGACTCAGTCGGATAATAACAGAGGAGAATCATTATAAATACCAGTTTCCATTAGAACAGACAATTGAAGTCTTTGACTACTCTTGCTTGGTTACTTCGTAAGGGGAGTGATTGACCAGGACGGTATGGACAGATATTCGTCTCACAGTTCTTGAGAATGAATTCAAAATAGAATTCGAAACGTCGAACAATTCAGAAGATACCTAACGGATAAAAAACCCAGAAAAATTCATCTATCATATCGAAGATCCGTGAAAACATCAATTTCTACATAATACCTGGATAAGCAGGATACAACCTTAATATCGGACTCAGTCGGATAATAACAGAGGAGAATCATTATAAATACCAGTTTCCATGGAGAACAGACAATTGAAGTCTTTGCCTACTCTTGCGTGGTTACTTCGTAAGGGGAGTGATTGACCAGGACGGTATGGACAGATATTCGTCTCACAGTTCTTGAGAATGAATTCAAAATAGAATTCGAAACGTCGAACAATTCAGAAGATACCTAACGGATAAAAAACCCAGAAAAATTCATCTAGCATATCGAAGATCCGTGAAAACATCAATTTCTACATAATACCTGGATGGGCAGGATACAACCTTAATATTGGACTCAGTCGGATAATAACAGAGGAGAATCATTATAAATACCAGTTTCCATGGGGAACAGACAATTGAAGTCTTTGCCTACTCTTGCTTGGTTACTTCGTAAGGGGAGTGATTGACCAGGACGGTATGGACAGATATTCGTCTCACAGTTCTTGAGAATGAATTCAAAATAGAATTCGAAACGTCGAACCATTCAGAAGATACCTAACGGATAAAAAACCCAGAAAAATTCATCTAGCATATCGAAGATCCGTGAAAACATCAATTTCTACATAATACCTGGATGGGCAGGATACAACCTTAATATCGGACTCAGTCGGATAATAACAGAGGAGAATCATTATGAATACCAGTTTCCATGGAGAACAGACAATTGAAGTCTTTGCCTACTCTTGCTTGGTTACTTCGTAAGGGGGGTGATTGACCAGGACGGTATGGACAGATATTCGTCTCACAGTTCTTGAGAATGAATTCAAAATAGAATTCGAAACGTCGAACAATTCAGAAGATACCTAACGGATAAAAAACCCAGAAAAAGTCATCTAGCATATCGAAGATCCGTGAAAACATCAATTTCTACATAATACCTGGATGGGCAGGATACAACCTTAATATCGGACTCAGACGGATAATAACAGAGGAGAATCATTATAAATATCAGTTTCCTTGGAGAACAGACAATTGAAGTCTTTGCCTACTCTTGCTTGGTTACTTCGTAAGGGGAGTGATTGACCAGGACGGTATGGACAGATATTCGTCTCACAGTTCTTGGGAATGAATTCAAAATAGAATTCGAAACGTCGAACAATTCAGAAGATACCTAACAGATAAAAAACCCAGAAAAAGTCATCTAGCATATATATATATATATATATATATATATATATATATATATATATATCTCGAGAGTACTAAACATAGGATGGAATTGCGAGTACCTTGACATCTAATATATTAGAGCCTGAATTTGGTTTCACGATTACATCCCAACCGAATTGAATATGCAGTATCCCAGTTGCTTAGGCACCACAATACTTCAAGCTAAGCCATATTCATAGAGAAAAAGTTCAAATTCCTTGATTTCTTTCATCATAGTTGACAAGACCATATTGTTCACAATAAGAAAGTTTTCTATAAAATCAGAATATCCTGAGAGACATTAAGCTAATTTACTCGAATATTAGAGCAATTAGGTGTGGAAACCATCTTTCAGCGATAAATGTAGTATAAACAGACTCGACGTTATTCCAAACAAAAAACGGTATTGTTGAAATGTTTGTGGAATTTCCACTTAGTACACTGAAAATCTGAAACGATTTTTGACAGCATCGGTTTATCATCAAGTATGTTCAGGAAGGTACGAGGAAAAGCGCTTCACATTTCATTCGGAAATTACTTCTCAACACACCCACCTCTTTATCATGATCGATAGGTGAACGTGAAACCGTTCATTTATTGTTATCAAAATTTTTTCTCGGAAAACGATCTTAGCTTACAAATCACTTGAAAACCATTGATCAGTTGCAGTACGACTCAAAATTATTGAGTATTCAAACACATAACAACTCAAAACCGAACAGCAGTATTGGTATGAATGGAATAAAATTCCTGCGTTGAGTTGAATGGAATAATATCGAACGTTACAACGCCACAGCCTGTTTACATAGCATTAAAATATAATTCATTTCTTGCGGTAAAGCTACTATTGATTTTTTTCTTTGAATAATACAACCGTTCGTTCCCATTTCCACACACAGTCGCTTGGAAAATATTCATTATTAGGTCGGTGATAATCACTATTTTGGCAAAGGAGAGTTAACAATATGAATAATGTAGGTTTGCACAGTGTTAATTTTTATAGCAGATCAAGTTCTTACCACGAACTCAAGACGTTTCCGGACAATCAATCTTCGGTTCGTTTTCTGACAGAAATCGTTTCGAGAAAACACCTATCGCACACCAGACACCACATAAATCTATCGCACTTCACTCAACAACTCAACTACACCGGGAACACTTCGAAATCATTTTCTTTCTTCTTGATCTCTGCCGAATTCGTATCACGCGGCTGGGATAGCGACGCCTACGACGCGTCCCGATGCTTTCGACTAGAAGCGACGACGGATACTGCAGTTTGGAAGCAGAGAAAGCTCAAGCTCGGCGGCTTCCCCTCCCGTTTTATTTCATTTTATATTAGTTGAATTGGTTTGTAAGTAGTGAATTTAGGTGATCATGTCGAGATGCGACATAAAATATCTGGATTGGTGTGTCATATAATTATGTTCCTTTTTTCGTCTTCACGAAACGGGATTTCATAGTAAGAGCTCGGCCGATGAAATGATTCAATAAATTAAAACAAAATCGTGTTTTTTCGAATGTGAGGTTCCGAATGCGAATATATCACCTCCATAAAGTTAGCAAGGCCACTTGCAGTAAAATCATTGTAACATTTTTTCAATGTCGTATAATTGTAGAGAATTTGTCGTGGAAAGAAAATAATTGTCGCGCTGATACTTTTTTTTACAGCCACCTTGCAAAAATTCCCAAAGAAACTCAAATCTCGAAACTATTATCGTGACTAACTGTCGAGTAATTGTTGTAGTTCATTCCATATGAAAAACCACCATGAAAATGTTTTATTTTCTGGTTATCACGCCCTCGTCATGTTTTACCTCGCATATTTCCTACGTTTTCTATCATGTGACAAAACCGCTAGGATTTTTACCGTTTTCTTCAACATTCTTTCATGAGATCTCGAAAGAAACCGTACTATGCTATTTTCGAAAAGTCAGTATCGATATGTCATCACTATTTTCGTTGAAAAAGCGCCTGAGGAGAGAAGAAATTGTAACTATCGATTTTATCACGAATTCCTTTCGGAAAACAATTTTCTCCAATTCCCAAAGTATAGATCAAATGTCATATGATAGGTATTCGACAATTGTTAATGAAAAAAAAAACTGTCGCGCATATAGTTTTTTTTTCTGGCAAAGCCACCCCTTAGAAAAAACTATATGCGCGACAATTGATTTTTTTCATTAACAATTGTCGAATATCATACGACATTTGATCAATACTTTGGGGATTTGAAAAAATAGTTTTTCGATAGGGTTTCATGATAAAATCGATAGTTCATGACAATAAAAATTTCTTCTCATCTCATAGTGATGACATATCGATACTGACTTCTCGACAAGTGCATATTCCGGTTCCTTTTGCGATTTTATGGAAGAATGTTGAGATAAACAGTGAAAATCCTAGCGGTGTTTCCACATGTAACGTAGGTAATATGCGAGGTAAAACATGACAAGGTCGTGATTTAAAGGAATTAAAAATCTTTTTTGGTGGTTTCTCATATGGAATGAACTACGACAATCACTGGACAATTATCTACGTTAATAGTTTCGAGATTCAAGTTTCACTTTTCTTTCCACGACAAATTCTCGACAATTATACATTGAAAAAAATGTTACAATGATTTTACTGTAAGTGGCCTTGCTAACTTTATGGAGGTGAATATATCAGGTGCAGTTCTGGTTGATGAAGTTTATCAAGATGCTGATATATAAAACAATAAATTCTAGCACAATGTCATCAGATTCTAGCGGTATAGTTGACTGAATACAGAGAAAAACCGAATGTCTAACCCAGGAATTGGAAGTTACAATCAAGAATGTTTATACATTTTCCAAATAAAAAATTATCCACGAAAAACCCATTGCAGTTCAAATATAATGTGACCGGGAATAACTGAAAAAAATGCAATTTTTGACCTAATTTTGTTGACTCTAAATGACTGTTGACATACGTTTCCATTCAAATATTCTGGATGATCCACATACCAATTTCCATATCATTTTTTGATAACATCGAAAAGGGTTGTTATCAATATTAGTCTGAGAGATCATGACTCATGTTGCATTATCGTTCTTAGAAAAATATATTAATGCTTGTTCATCTTACTTAGCTAAGTACACCAAATTGAGTTGAATAAGACGAAAAATTGGATATACACTTCTGGAGTTATCAACATTGAGGTGGAAATAAGGTAATAATAATGCCTACGATGATATCTGTATACAGTGCTTTTCTTTGATGTCCCCCCCTCTTATATTTTCTGATCGAGTGAACTCAAATAATTGAAACTTGGAATAATGAAATTCATGCGTGAATACTATATCTCAGAATAATATTGATTGATAAAAATTTCAAGATGACGACTGGGCGCCATCTGGAAAAAAAATTGAATGGAAGGGAAGTCTTGTGTTATATCCTTTTGAAGTTCCTGGTGAATACTTCACAACCCTAGATAATGAAGTGAATATCTTCACTTACTACAGAATGATAAACCCTTCAGTACTTGCCGAATAAAACCACATTAAAATAATTCTGAAAATATTCGTTTTCCTCTGGCATTCCCAACAATCATATAAGGTTTGATATGTTATTTTACGTTTATAAAAAAAGACGTAAAAATGTCAGTTCGACAGCGAACATAATTGTTCAGTACAAATATTCTCATTTAGTTTTCGGTTTCACAAGTAGATAGGTACCATATGTGAACTATCTCTAAAATGCTCAATTGACCAACATTCAACAGAACTGTATTCGAATATGCTGAAAACTACTGTTGACCCTCTAATTACCGAAATCGTCGAAGCGAATTCTACAGAATTCGATATGATGATTGTATTCCAACAAGATGGAGCACCACCACATTACACTAAGCAAGTAAGAAACTGAATATTTGTAGAAATATCGACGTTACTGTATTCGAAAAAGTTGGACGTAAAATATCGTATTGGATGTTCTTCTGGTAAGAAGTTCAAGGCAACCATTTCGAGAATTTTCTGAACTGAACTCAGATTATTTCCTCAAATAATGGAGTTAACCGTTGATGTTTTCAGTCGATTATTGAATGTTCTGCCATTTTGTAGTTGGTGATGATATTGACTTTATGTTCTATGGTTTTGAAGTATTCATCAGTGAAGATTTATGACAATACCCCCTTTCTATTGTTTTTTTTTTTGCAGATAACGCCCGGTCGCCATCTTGGAATTTATGTGTCAATTTTACTTAAAAATATAGTGCTCATGCATCAAATCCCAGGTTTCAATTTTTTTAATTGACCCTTTCATTGAAGATAAGCACTGTACAAAAACCATCTAATCCGATTTGATCGAAATATCAGAGAATTGCTTTCGAAGGTATCCGCATAAAATAATTCAAAAATGGTAATGATAATAATTTGTCTGTAGAAAGGAATCGTAAAAATAAAGGAAGGCATGGTCGATGCCGTTTATTCTAAAATAAACGAGCAAAGAGAGGAAGTGGAGATTTTTGAAGGGCACACAATCAGGGATGCAAGATGGAAATGGGAAATCGTTAGTATGCATAGTTTTAATTTAGATCTATCAATCTGCCTGTTTTTGATTCACATCTTGTGTTCACACTCCCGCACTTCCAGAGGTATTGATGTTTCACCGATATAGATTTGACCGCACAACTTGATTAATACATCGAGATATATTTTCATGATGACATTTTGGTGGAGGACCAGATATATATGTTCGGATAGGCCTCCGCGGACAGATATGTGATTGCTGAAACTTCAGGTTGATCAGCGTCAGGAACAGTTTCCTTGTCGACGTTTCGGCTTCCATTTCGGAGCCATTTTCAAGAGGAAATGACCTTGCGTCTAGGTCTGAGTCTTTTTACTACCTCGGTTTCATCACTTTGATGAGGAAATGGGAGCCGAAACGTCGACAAGAAAACTGTCGAAGTTTGGTGCGCAAACGGATGTGGAACCAATTACCATGCCAAGATTTATTGGATAAGCTGTAAATAGTAACAATTTATGTCCATTCTGAACAACCACATTAGAGTTGTAAGGAAGAGCCACTCTCATTACCGAGATCTGGTAATCATAGTGACATATCGTTTTTGGAACTCGGGTTCTTGGCGGGTATACCTATTTCGTCCTAGCGGTCTCGAGGCTGCGAAGCGACTGGAAACACTCTCTCCCAAACGTCCACCCATGTCCGTTGATGATATAAGCCTCCGACAGGTTTAAGCCTTCAAAATACGCATGATGAAGTCATCGTAGACTTGTTCACGATGGAGGCGGTTTCTCAGCGGTATCGGCGAGCGTCGAAGATGTCGCTGTACAAGTTCGTAGATGTTTATGGGATAAGTGGAAGCGCGTGAAATCCAAGATGTTTATGATCAGGATAAGGTATCAACTTCCAAAAAACTGGACACGTGTTCTTTACTTCGTGATCGAAGATTGCATCACCCGTACTTGCGTCTCTTTTCGCCCCGGAGAAGATCAAAAAAGTTCAGTCAGCATCGTAAATCCGCACCCATTTTGAGAGGGAATATTTGAATCAGTTTCTACAGAAAAAGTAGCGGACATTGCGAGCGTCTTTCGATTCGGGCAGTGTTTACGACACCTGCTGACGGTACGCTAAAAACTGTCATATTCTTCGAACGGACAAGTCCATCAGAGGTCAACAAGGTGGTGCATGGTAGCGCGGGTGGTGAAGGGGATCACGTCAACTTGGCGATTGCCGGTAGGTGACAAAGATCATTTCGCTTCGAGAACTCATACGATACAATATACCGCCTTTGATTTGAATAACAGTGTTGTACGTGCTTGTGCAATCAGAATGAATGTTTGTGACGTTATTTTTGGGTTCTACTATCGAAGTGAACTGAAATCAGGTGAATACCAAAAAAAAATATCAGTTGGTTAAATAATTCACTTGGGCATTCAAAAACTTGTCGTCACAGCCTGGCTACTCATATAGTCGGAGGCGGGGTCGTGTTTTCTAGAATGTCTGTAAGCAAAGGGCGCCAGGCAATAAATATTGACAAGGAAGAGGTTGTACAAAACAAAAGGAGATACGCCAATCAACAAAAAATATATATTCTATTGATGGTTGGTATCAGCTTACAAAAAAAGAATGGGGATTATCTCATCTAACTCATATAGAGGAATTTGAATTCCAAGCAACAATGAAATAACCAAATGGTATCTTAGAACCAAGTATTATCTAAGTGTCAATAAAAATTCGATTTGGATCAAAGACCAAACCAACAAGAAATACACGTCTGAAACGGCCGTTTTAAAGTTCACAAAATACTTTCGTGACAAATATGAATACTTCACAAGGGACAATTTATGATAAAAAAATATATATATATATATCGTTTCGTTATATTTTAGTTAGGTTATGAACACTTCACAAGGGACAATTCATAAAAAAATATATCGTTTCAAAATTCCAGTTAGGTACTTCGTGTGCTGTTATATGACTTATCTTCGGAATTCCTTCATCGGCCACTTTCTCAGAGAATAAGAATGAAGAGGTACTTACAGGATCGCCGGTAGATATAACGAGTTTATGTGAATTTTGAATTCCATTAAATATACTATTGTTACAGATGTAATCAATTTTCATTAAATTTCCAAGTTAGCTTTTCTTATCCTATTCGCTAAACTTCGTTATCGATAATTCATCCATCGCAAGATAGTTTCTCAAGCTCCTTTGTAACATACCATGATGAAAAGGCAATCACCATGCCGGGTATAATGGAAAACCACAACAAAAAATATGAAAGGCCTAAAATAATATATCATGTAATATATCTGATTGATGATAATAATCGAAGCAATAAACATTTTCAGTTGCTCGTGACAGAAAAATTACCTTAGGTGGTGGTCGGCCTTTCAACATTAAAAATTATTTTCAATAAGATTTTGACAGTGTTCCGAATCAATTACATCTGCTCAAAATATCGAGCAGCCGTTCTATCGGTACCTTGAAGGGCGACAAAAAATTATCGGTGTCTTTTATGGAATTCAACAGCTCCCGTTCACAGATACAAATGAAATATAGAATTTTGTTGTATTCGGCGGCTTCTAACGGAATTAAAATTAGGGATTTTTTAATTTTATATATGAGTTGGGGCACGTTATTAATTATTATTAGGAATTTGAAAATCAGATTTGTATAGGGAGTCAAAATGGTGTACTGCTGAACTTTATTTACCCATCGGGAAAGTGGACCTTTACATGTTACATCATTTATAATAAGTAAATTGATCACGTGAGCCCATTATCTAGCGATCAAGAGTGAAAACTTCACATTTTGTAAATCAACAATAAATATTTCATTCATACGAGACCATCTAAGTCTAGCTGAATCATTAAAATCAATGCTCGTGAATTTAGAGGACGCAATGTCGGAATTGGGCCATTGAACACGATAAGATACACGAGCGAATTGAATATTTCTCGATGGGAAGAAGCTCAAGCACTCTTCTAATTAGGCCATCACAGAACCAACATTGTTTTGAAATGTGATCGCTAAATTTGTTTCATCTTCACGTTATTTTTTCTTCCACATCAAAATTCCATGAAATATTAGTTGTTTGGAATGGACTATTAGGTATGCGTCCATTCACTTGAAGATATCAATTTTGATAATAATTTGTATATCATAGTCTCAACACTTGTTGAAATATAATTTCAAAGCTTCAATTTGAGATCTTAGGTCTAAGGAATCATCATCATAAGCTAGTATTTCACCGTGTTCAATATAAAAATCTTTGGATTATAAAATTACTGAGAGACATTAGCTAGTTACGTCTGCCGTCCAAGGTTCAAGTGTAGCGTACAACTATCTGATTCAATAATGAATTGTCCATATCTTTTCCATGACATAACAAGTACGCTAAACCCAAACTGACCTGGGAGTCCATAACTGATAGCCTACCAGGAAAACTAGGGTGAATAGAGTAGCCCAACAATACACCCAAGCTGGTCTACTGTGCTTCCAATCCATACCTGATAGACTTCCAGGAATACTAGGGTGAATAGAGTAGTCCAACGTCTCCCAGGAATGCTGGAGTGAATATAGTAGCCCGATATATGGAGACCTGTCCCAGCCACCAGCAGGTAGGGAAGGTTGAGTAGCCCTACACACCACAAACCATAGAACCAGTGTCCAGTGAACTATGAGACCAGTTACCAGACAAGGTACATCGCTGAACCTTCATTTCAAATTTTGCTATTCAAATTGTTTCATAGAATACTATCTTTATCTATTTCAGGTAAGTTCGAATTTTTATCATTTTTCAATTAAAAAAAATTCTGGCGTTCAGCTGAAATAAATTTCGAAACCCCTGATCGACACCAACTTAAATTTGAAACTGGCAAGTCAGTCCAAAGAACACCACGCCAAGATACACTGAACTAACCTGGCAAATCTGTAGTAACCGTTACGTTACGCATTTTTGTTATAAATGTAAGCACCTCTTTTCCTCCTTTCTTGGGAGTGTTTATCGGAATGGCTTATACAGGATGAGCAAATCATGCGAGAGTGTTGATCTTTTTCCAAACGTAAGGTGAGCTTAATCGACATATACAGCGTATGCCGAATTTTTCCATAAGCGTGTTGAAGTGGGTTTGCTCATACAGGATGAACCACTGTATATTTTCGAATGTATCGGCATATAAGTGTGCTTCAAAATTTTTCTTCCAAGTGCATATATACAAAGCGTTTTCGGCTCATACAGGTTGGGTTTTTTGTATGTATAGGCATATACAGTGTGTGCCATAACCTTTTGTCTCGGAATGTTGAAACTCTCGATGATTGTTTCATATGGACCTCCTTGCAGAGTTAAACGCAATCGCCTTCGCTTCTGGATATAAATAGACCGTTCCGTTGAGCAGCTTTAACAAAAACAATCTCCATGCAATTCAGAAGCTCCGTCTGGTGGAAAAAAGGTTCGGAAAGACCATCGTAGCCGATGTCCAGCAGTACAAAGTATTTCTCCCTAGAAGAGTTATTGCAATCCTCAGGGTGCAACGATGAATTCACTGCTGGAAAGTATGCCCTGGTAGTCCAAGAAAGAGGAGCCAGAAAGACAACTTCCTTGAAAGAACACAACGACATGACTACGTCTGCCAAGTTTTTTTTTTAACATACATATCCACAAATGTCAGAATTGTAACCTTTGGAAAAATATATACTCGTGTGTGGAAAACATTGACTTTGACTGGGAAAGAATGCATGAGAGAGCGGCGCTATTCAGAGAAACCGTATTATTAACAGACGACATCTTGAAGCGCTTCGAATGACATATAACGTAAAACTTGAATGATAGACAGTTTGCATGATAGACGACATCTGGAGCGATCTGGATATCATATGACTCATAGATTGAATAATACTTGAATGCTACTAGACGTATGACAGACGTATGACTCCAATGACATATGACGTATGACGTGAACGACAGATGATGTTTGACTTAGATGTCGAAGGACACACAGACTTGTGACGTGAACTACCCATTACTTGAATGACGGTTGAGATGGCTTGACTGATGACTTTTGACAAGACTCGACTGATAGTCGACGTATGACGAAGAACGACAAATGACGCCAACATGAGTGGTAAATGCCATCTGAGACACTCTGAACCAGCTAATAAAGTGGGGAGCCGGAAAGACAACTGAGTGTGGAGGATATATTCCACTCTATAACTTTTTCAAATTTTTCCTTACCCCTTTCCACCCAATTTTTTCACCCCCAATCCACAAGAAAAACAAACCATTTGAAAAAATCCTTTCGATTCATTTATCGAAAACAAGACATACATTTCAATGGGGTGATATGATATCAGAAATAGTACAGTATTATAGAGAATCAGCATTGTTCTGGGTGCACATATACTTGGAGTTGAAAGCAGCGCGTGGTTCGAACACGGCTTGGGCGTTGACCAGAAATTCCCATTCCCTGCTTCATACTGTCCTCGATAGACGGCATAAAGGTCAACCAAGAGCACTGACCGTGAAAATATCTAAAGAAGGAAGACAAGTCTCTGGCCCTTCTACGATGCTTTGACGAAGTGAGCAAGTATGTTAGCGAAGAATCAGCAATAAGACGGATTGCCTTCCTCTGAATAGAATCAAGAAGCTACAATGAATATTTTGGCGCCGAACTTCATACATGGGAACTATATTCCAAGACAGGTCGTATCTGTACCTTGTAGATCATCAGAAGCTGACGAGAAGTGAAGTATTTCTTCGCACGGAAAAGAAATCCAGGTTTCTGGGAAGAACCTTTAGCGATCGATCTCACATGGTTTCCCCACGAGGGTTTATTAGTAATCGTAACTCCTAGCATCGAGTTACTTGACTTTGTAAGAATAGTTACTCCTGACATCTTAATATTAGATAATAATATCCCATTCTTTTATTTTTGCCAAGTCATCGTTAATTCTATCGCCGTTAATGTTTCTCTGAAGTGTTGTATCTCGTGCTGGTATGGGGACTATGGAAGAGAAACCAGTGCGAAGAGTACCCAGCAAATCATTGATATGGAGCAGAAACAAAGTGGGCCCCAGGACCGAATCCTGTGGAACACCTGCATTTATTGGGAGGGTTTCAGACGATACTTCATCGATAACCACATACCTATCAGACGAGAAACTCTTCAACAGAGCACACAACTCGGGAGTAAAAGCATTAGACAGCCGTTCAGAAAGGAGACCACGATGCCTAACTCGATCAAACGATTTTGAAATGTCGGGTCAACACAATAAATAGCATTGGTGGCCTGTATAGGGGATTCTAGCGCTCATTGTCGATATGTTGAATGAGTTCTTTGGGGTGGAACGCCCGTTGACGACGAAACTGTTATATATTGATTACATTATTTATAACTGATAAGATCAACGTTCATTTGACAGTGACAACATCTCTACCTATCTCCTTAATACAGGAAGATATTACTACTATCAATGTAATGAACATAATACAATATCTTCCCTTTTAAGTTCTCATCCCTATCGCCCTCATCTTACAACTGAACGGATGAATTTTCTGGTTCTAATGAAGAGTCGATCACTAGGCATTTTGATGAAATATCTGCGATTCTTTCCTTTTTCGACTACGGTTCTAATTCGATCCCAAAACTTTGTACGTGGGTCTTGCGACCTTACTGGTCTTCCTATGTCTATTGGTTTCAAATCTTCAGCACTCCTGTTATGGTGATCAACTGAATGTTCTTGCTATTTTGAAAAATTTTCATCGCACAGGTCTGCAGACATTTGCCATTTTTTTGCGAATGACTTCTAATGAGCAGAAACTATCGATCTCATAGGCTGTGAAGAATTTCAGCAGGAGATCTTCTCCAAGATTTTGGAGTATTTCGCCATTCTAATAAACCTGAGAGGAATTTATCTTCGTTCAGCTGTCCACCTTCAGAATATTTGTTTGTTAATGCTTCATAGCTTTTACGCCTGCTTCTGCATGTCCATCGCTTTGTGCATAATGAGGTGTCGAAGTACAATGTGAAACATTCCATTGTTCAAGAAATTTTCCGAAAGGAGAGAAGTGAAATGCGCATCATTATCTGTTCGGAGTCGTAAAGGGATGCCTGTATCAGCAATTTTTTTCTGAAATCCACGATAATAGTTGAACTAGTCGGATAGTTGAACATCTATCAACGTAAACCATATATTGTTTTCCCGCGAAGCTGAAGAGGAAATCTGAATGAATAAATCCGATATCAATGAAGGATTTCCTATTCAGGAGTATTTCTTCCACGCCCTGACATATGTAAACTTTCATATTAGAAAAAAGGTAACTGTAAAAGATTGTGCATTCGAAGTAACCAAGAAAATTCAAACGAGAACGATCGGCTGATTCTAATTTCAGACACGTTCTTTTCAACGAATTTTTCGTAGAATGCAATTTATTTATGGATTCTTCCCCTGCTGCACAAACTTCTGCTCCAGTATCTGGGGTCGCCTTGTATGGAAACGTGTGAGCATTTTTATTTGACATTTAGATAAATACAATCATCTAACGACTATGTTCATGTATTGAATTTGTATCGATAGAAGTGATTCTCAAACTGCCAGTTTGTGTGTTTCCATCTGAAAGCTAAAGCCACTTTAGAGAGAAGAAGATGATTTTCTTCCAGCATTGCTAGCTCTTCAGACTCACAGACTTCAATAAATTCATCGACTCCCACTGTTTCTGATAAACTCTTACATTTTTTCCTCATATCAGAATTTCACAATGATTCGATTATGTGGTCTATTGAGTTTCTGTCGTGACAATATCGACATGGTTCTGTTAGCTGAAATAATTTCAGTTTCTCTATATAGAATGACATGAATGACACCCTGCTCTTGTTTCCTTGCCATGAACTGACTGCGGCAAATTCTACCATTTTCTTTTTTGCTGAAATATTCTTCGAGCTTTTCATCAAATCATTTGGATGGAAATCGATCACGTTTTCACATTTCAGTACCAAGCGAACTACATCTGATATGCCCTGACTGAAAAAAGAAACCGAAAGAGCAGATATTTGATTCGATGAATTATCATACAATTTGTCACTGACTCGCTAGAAAAGCTACCCGCTCAACCACGAATCTCAAGTTCTTCAAACTCAACTGGCATACGAGTTCGTGTATGATCAATTGAAAATATTCAAGGATGCCGAACAGATACTGAGAAGCAGGATATCAAGTATTCAAAAATTTACTGACAACTTAACGTTACAAAATCTTGACAACTTCAAAAACATAAATAAATGGTTATAATACAGGGGGTTGCATCAATACTTATTGTTACATAAATGAATATAGAGTCTCTGTCATTCTCCTACCTGAGGAACGATAAAGAAATAGTGACTCATAAATAAAGGAGACATTTTCAAATACCAATTAAAAATGCGAAAACATGAATATTCAATATAAACGTTTCGGTGGCTTACAAACTCGGCCACTTCGCGTTATTTTCACATCACCCGGTGTGTCGTGATCACTAATACGCGAACCCGAACTTTCACATGCGATTACTCTGCTCTTGATGTCAGAATTGACATCAGACACTCCCGCACTGACGACGTCATCTCCTCGGGGTGATGTATCAGAAATCTGCAAGGCGGCTTCATCCGTTGGGCATTCCACAGTGGATGACGCCGACGATTCTGCAAC
Organism: Zygogramma bicolorata; assembly: GCA_032362365.1. Classification (NCBI taxonomy): domain Eukaryota; kingdom Metazoa; phylum Arthropoda; class Insecta; order Coleoptera; family Chrysomelidae; genus Zygogramma; species Zygogramma bicolorata. The sequence continues at coordinate 164,206 of JAVJAQ010003737.1, forward strand.
TGGTTGAAGATCCCGCATGTCGATACGTTGTAGTGGATAAACTCGTTGAACTGGCCTCAACAGAATTCTTCTCGAAGTTGTCACCCGCACGAGACGAATCTTGCCATCTTTCCCAGGAATCAGTTCGATGATACGCCCCAAAGGCCAATCTAATCGTTTGTTATTGTCACTGCCAACTAGAACGATTTTGTCAAGTATGACTTGTCGTTGTCGTTTCAGGTTCGTCAGAAGTTTCAGTTGTCCTAAATATTCGTTTCTGAAGCGACATCTTAAATTATTTCTTAGTTTCTGTTTGTATGCAATTTTTTTGTTCAGTGGAACTGTTTCAATCAAATCACAATCAGGTACTCCATGCTCAACTTGATCACGTAGGAACATCGCTGGTGAGAGAGGTGACAAGTCGTTCGGACTATCAGCTAAATAGGTGAGAAGTCTTGAATTGACTGTTGCCTCACAATCACAAATGACGGTCATCAATTCCTCATAACATAAAGAAGATCGGTGAAGTACTCACCTAAACAGATTTTCCAGGACCCCAACAAGACGTTCCCAGAAGCCACCCCACCAAGCAGCTGTAGGTGGGTTGAATTTCCAAGAAATTCTCTCGATGGAGGCATAGTCCGAAATCACTTTCCAATCTATACGTTTGAATACGTTTTCGGCACCAACAAAGTTCATCCCGTTGTCACTATAGATTGTTTTAGGACGACCGCGTCGCTCCACAAATCGTCTAAGAGCTTGAATAAATCCATGGGTGGAAAGCGAGGTAGTCAGTTCTAAGTGAATGGCACGGTATTCCGCACAAGTTAATAGACATATCCACGTTTTTTCGCCGGATTTCAGATAAAGCGGTCCTGTAAAGTCTATACCTGTGATTTCAAAGGCAACTGCATCGCGAACTCTATCAAGAGGAAGCGGCGGTGTTGGATTTTGAAAGATTCTTACACTATACCGCCGGCAAATCACGCATTTCTTTATGAGAGATCGAATTGCCCTACGACCACCGAGTATCCAATATCTTTCACGGAGGTTGCTCAAAAGTCCTTCGGTACCGATATGACAAAATCGCACGTGAGTATCGAAAATTAGTCTCTGTGTTGCCGGAAGTGCAATAGGAAATCGAAAATCTTCAATGTCTTCCCTTTGCGATATTCTGCTTCTAAGACGAATTACACCATGATCATCTTCGAACGGACAAAGGGAAATCAATTTGTTATCAGTAATATCACCAAACTCCTCACCCTGTATGAGGATAATAATAAATCTTTCAGCTTGATCTAGTTCTGAAACGTTCAAACTTTCTTTTTTCATGAGAGATGGATTCTCAACGTTATAGATGAAACGATAAATCCACGCTACCATACGTACAGTTTTAAAATATTTAGAGAAATATCCAAAGTGCCACTCATCCGAATTATGATTGAGCATTGTTGTAATGGGAAATTTCTTTCTTTCTTTAATGATTTCATCCTCATCACCTACAATTTCCTCATGTGGCCATGATGAAGAGCGGCTATACAACCATGAGGGTCCCTCCCACCATTTCGATTCGTATAACTGACGAGGAGAACATCTCCTAGAAGGAAGATCTGCTGGATTCGAAGTACCTGGAACATGCTGCCAACTTTTAATATTGGTTAATCGACGAATCTCTTGCACCCGATTTCCAACAAATGTTGACCAAGGTTTGCTTCGATGGATCCATGAAATCACGGTGGAAGAATCGCTCCAGAAATAGCTTTCGATTTCTTCCACGAAGTTTTTTCTCACTCCGTCGTAAAGTCTTGCACCTATAGTTGCAGCTAACAACTCCATACGGGGAATTGAAATTTCCTTAAGTGGTTTGATCCTGGATTTAGCCGCCAGTAAATGAACTGAAACGCCCTCATTGTCGACTCTCAGAAAAATTACAGAGGCATAAGAATCCTTGCTAGCATCAACGAAGGTGTGCAGACTGCAGCCTCGAGCCTTCTCGGTGGTAAAATCTATCCATCTGGGAATTTGTATTTTTTCCAAATGAGGAATTTCAAGTATCCAGTCGGTAAAGGACTTCTGATATTTTCATCCCCTGGATCATCCCAGCGAAGTTGGTTTCTCCAAAGCGACTGTAACAACAGCTTAGGTAACGAAGTTGCTGGTGATGTGAATCCTATTGGATCAAAAATCCTTTGGCCCATAGAAAGAATAACTCTTTTGGTAACAACCGTGTCCTGCAAAATTGTAGTGTTATAACTATTGATAGTTAATGTATCCGATAGTGGATTCCAAATTAACCCAAGTAAAGGAACTCTGGAATTTCTACTGCCAATTCCCGTGGACTCCCACCCTCGCAAGTCAAATTTTCCTTCAGCCATGATCATACTTGCTTCTCGAATAAAATTATATGAAGACTCTTCATCAGGTAGGCTTGTTGCACAGTTGTCAACATAGAAGCTGGTTAGTAATCGTTCAACTGTTCCTTTTCTGTACCCAGTAACAGAATTAGAACATTTATCAAGGATTGCGTTGAGGTGATATTCAATAGTTACTCCGAGCAAGAACGGACTGCAACTCACACCGAATACCACTCTACGATGCCGATAAATAATTTCACGCCCATTCATGTCAATCCACAGAAATCGCATTGAATCACGATCAGTTTCATGGAGACTGATCTGTAGGAAAGCTTTGCGTATGTCAGAAACTACTCCGAATTTTTCTCTACGAAATCTAATGAGAATGGAAGGTATACGTTCGATCAAGTTCGGTCCCTTTTCAACACAATGATTGAGCGATGGCCGACCCTGCTCATGTGCTGAAGCATCAAATACTGGCCGGATTTTTGTGGTAGCCCTATTCTCTTTGATAACTGGTCTGTGGGGAAAGTAATGTACACGATTCTATGATCTCTATAAGATGCAAAAAGGTGATTGCCATTTAACTTCCTCAGAGTAGTGTCAAGTCTTTTTCTAGCCAATGAAAAATTGTCAGATAGAGGTGGATGTCCATCTAACCATGGTAACCTTACTTCATACCTACCTTCGTCATTTTTGAACGTAGTTCGAACAAACAAATCCATAGCCGCTTTCTCAAGTTCTGCTCTCGATTTTCTTTCTACAGGGTCATCTATGCCTAAAATATCAAGCTGCTATAGCTTCGTCAATGAAAAATCGTTAACTAAAACAGAAATTAAAGAAGTCGCCATTCCATCTGAATTCACCATTTCATCAGAAAGTTTGCCCATCAATGTCCAACCGAGTAAAGTCTCCATTGCCACCATTCCGCACTCTAGAATGTGTTTTCGACCAGTATACAACTTTCCTGCTACGTCTGCCCCTATAAGCAATTCGATTGTTTTCCCAGTTCATCCATACAAGGTTCGTCGAATACAGGAGCAACTCCATTGCAAATCAAGTGTTGATCGAGTACCTCGAGTGTGCAGTAATAATCGATACTACTCAACTGGATATCATAAGCATTATGCGTTTGTACAAAAGTATGTGAACCGCCGAATAGGAAATGAATAATTTCTTTTACTTTTTTTGGTTTGAAATCCACTGACTCCACAGTTGACTTGACTATGTATGATCTTTGAGATTCTGTATCTATAACTAAACGAACGTCTCTGTGTTTATTTCCATTTATTAACTTGACTCGTAAAGTTTGCAGAAATACCTGAGGCCCTATATAATTTGTCGAAACTTGATTCAGAGGTACTACTTCACACGTTTTATTGTCTTGGTTTTCAGATTTTTGCTCATAATTTGATTTATTTGACTTCAATTCTGAACACATCAAAACAACATGCGATTTACTACAAACCAAGCACCTAAGACGCTCACGACATTTCTTCGGAGAATGGCCAGTTTTCAAACACCGGAAACAACTGTTTTTATCAACCAAAATGTTTCTTTTTTGTTCGAGTGTATATTTTTGTGCTTTGAAACAACTGTGACTGTGATGTATTCCTTCACAAAAAATACACTTGTCTGCTTCGCAGTTCATTAAACCAGATGCTGATGGTAAAGTGAACTGTCGATTCAGATTCGAGCTAGGGGGATTAGATTTGATTTGTTTGGAAATTTTATCAGTAGAACATAAACCAAAACCTTGGGCTGCTAGAGAAATCCTCTCTTCATTTTCAACCTCAGATTTCAAAAAGGACATGAGTTTTTTCAAGCGATTATCTGTAGTGGGTTCAGATTCTAAAGAAGTACCAGAACAAGAATCCTTACTATAAAAACTAGCAGATCGCTGCCATACCCGTAGCAAATCTTCCGGCAAACAAGATTATATATATTAAAGGAAACAACATCGCAGCACAATTTTTACTTGTCACTCCTAATGTTTCGAGTGACCGTAATTGGGTCTCGATTTTGTCATAAATAGCAATGAGACCAATTTTATTTGGAGACATTGCATTGTTCAAAACTAATTTCAAAAGTTCCCGTACATTCACTTCAATTTGAAGATCTTCCCTTCCAAAGCGTGATTTTAAACTTTCTATAACATTTTCGTAATTTTCGGCATTGGGAGGGAAACTCTCCACTAATTCCCTCGCTCTACTGTTTGGAACTGTGGCTTGGATCAGGTATTGAAATTTATCGCCACTATCTATATTAGGATCTTCATGTATTTTTTTGAATTGCCCCAGAAAGAAAGCCAATCTTTGATGTCCCCACTGAATTTCTTAAATTCTATGGTAGGTAATTTGAATTTTCTCATACCTGTTACTCCTGACTGAATACTTTCTACTCTACTCACAGTTGAAGCTCTGTCGTCACGGTCGTCCCCGATAACTTCTCTGTGCTGTTCATATTTTGTATTTCAGTACTTTGATCCTCTTGCTATATATGTCACAAGAATCCATCTCTGCTTCTAGATCTTCCTCCGAAATATTTGCTTCCAGAAGAGAATCGAAGATATTCTTGTTGATTTCTTGCAATGATTCATATTTTTTTTGCAAACAATTTCATTGTACAACAATAACCTGCAGGCTTGTTCCCTCTGCCGATATCTGCTGTTCCAGTTCATTTCCAATTCTCGAAAAAGCCGACCGAAGAACTTTGCGGCGTTTCTTGTATTGATCCATCGCGAATAAAAAATATGAGATGATGTCAATAAGCGATCGAATGTTATCAATTTAGTCAAGATCAACGCCTATTCGTACCTACAAACCCGTGCTTAAATTGAGTCCTGTCACGGTCGCCACAATGTCACTGACTCGCTAGAAAAGCTACGAATTATGGTTTTCTGAATTTGGTATAACCTGTGCTGGAATATTTTCCTTCACAGTTTCACCTCCAGTTTGATCACTACAACTTCGAACTTGTAGTTTTATTGCATCTTGTGTTGAATGCGATCTGCAAGAAAAATTAGCTGTCATTGCGCAATCTGCTTATAGATGAGGTATTCCAAAATCAAACCGAATTCGCCCATTCCTCGTGCAAGAAAAATGTAAAAACATTCGACATAGTTGGTGGGCATACATGAAGACTGGCTGTAAATCAAATCATCTTTGAACAACTCTTTTGGGTCAGTCTCAATTACTATATAGTGATTGACTGACACCTGTCAGAAAACAACTACTTCCCTGAGTGATACTACGAAGGGCGTTGCTTTTTGTTCTGTTTGGAAGTTTGTTAGGAGATAGTTTGATATGGTGCTTTGCTGCTGAATTTGAATTGACGACAGGCTTAATTACTTCTGTCTGATTTGTACTGATCCGAATGTTTGAGTATTCATCATGAGAACTTTCGAAATGGAGTTTCTCTGCCAAATTCCAGAGGAACTGTTCGAGCAAGGATCATCTGAACTTCCTCGATAAGTATATACATATTCGTTTCGATGGTGTTGTTGTGTGACACACAGGATGGGATTTTTTTATGGTATCGATTTAGGTTCACGGATAGCACACTTGGAGGTGGTTTGCAATCAGGGTTTTGAGCCTTTCCTTCTGCTACGTAGAATGATTAATTAGGTCTGTTAAGATGACAAGCTCGAAGTAGTTTGTCATCAGTATTTTAAGCCTCAAGTTCGCCCACCAAGAGTGTATGGTAGGGTGTGTACAATTTTTTTGTGTCGTGTGCGACCTACGAGAAAGTGCCAAGGAAGGGCTAACCTGAAAGCGGTCGTAGCTAGGGGATCCTGAGCTCCATGGTTTGGCGTCAGCTTGGTGGAGCTATATTTCACCCCAATTGATGTGGACAATGCTGTCTGTGTCTTGATATTTGCTGTATATTATTTATTTTCTTCTTCTCCTCTGGTTTCTGCAGAAGAGTTATTTTTCTCCATCAGTGCGGGGAGGATGGAGGGGTTAGTCAGTCCTCGAAATCGCGTGAGAGTGGTATCGGTGGTATCAACGGCGCAGCATGAACATCGGCAGCGAAAAGATCGCCTGATCTGAGTTCGGTTGTGGACGGCCTTTTTTCCAACAACTAACTGGTACCGGTCGAACAATTTCTTCACTGTATTACCAAGGTGCTACGACATATAACTGTAGGAGTGTGTTGTAAGGCGTTTTAGGTCTTACTTCTGAAGCAGGGTCAGGACTTCAACATGTACATTTTTGGCATTTGTTTTTAGTAAGACACATAACACGAAAAAAAAATTGCGATGAATATCTTGTAGGTTGTAGTTATTACATCTTCATATTCATACGAAAATAATCCTTCAATTTATAAACAGCTGATCGCGAAAAGACGGGTCCGCTAACATAGTTGAAGGTATAATAATAATATGTGAGAACGCTTGGATGGTCGTGTGCTCGTAAAAACGGTTGCCATATTCGTTCTGTTCAAGCGTCTTAGTAAAGGGGTTATGTACCGCTCTCATTGTGTACTTGAACCTAACGTTTTCAATGAAAAAGTTATATATTTGGAGAATATGATGTGAATTATCAATAACTATGTTATTTTTTAAAATATCTGTAATTTTTTATTCGTCAAGAAGTGACATCAACTCACCCATGCAAAATTCAAGTTTTTAAAAGAAGTCAAAAAAAGGGCTGATAAGTGGAAAAAGTCGGCGTGCTCTGAGGAGTTCAAGACTAACCTAATCCGATATTTTTCGGCCAATTCTAACTTTGTTGGCATCACTTGGATGTTGGTTTGAATATTTTTTCGGCTCTGTAATTGGTAAGCATCAGCCATCCAAGAAAGATGGATCATTTCTTAGGATTCCGACACTCTTTTTTTGTTACTACGTAAAGGTACCCCTTCACGTACAGTCGTGGCCTGCGCGCCAGGACTGACGGCTAAGCCTGCGCTCCTGGACTGATGGTATGCCAAGGGCCTACACGTTCAGTCCAAAACAGTCAGTTGATGTTGAGAAGTGGTGGCATCAACGTGAAAATTCATTGCTCACTGAAAGAAACCGAATGCGCTTTGAAATAATGAGCTTGCACAAAAAAAAGCGATTGCCTTGTTACCGTTAGCAGAAGCCGACGAAACAGAGCAAAAAAGAGTTATTTGTCAAAACCGTGGTATTTGCGGATGGGCGAATCTTCTGATATCAGCTTCTTGAAAGAAATCAGGTACAACCGTTCGGCAGATTTCAAATAATTTTTCATAAGCCTTATCCCTCAAATGCTTGTTAGCGTATTGTGAACTTTTAATTTTCCATAAACATGGATATCCTCTATGAATTTCTATAAACTCTGTCACGAAATCAATTGACTGAGGAGGTGTCATCTGAAATCAACAATAATTATAATCATTATACAATATAACGTATTGCAATCAAAACATACTTCAGAAGGCACTACCTACTGAGCTGCTATGGACAAAACTGATAGTGTTTACTCACGTCTCGTTTTCGTTCACTTGAAATACCATAGTCACACTCTTGCTAATCGCCAACTGCCAACTGAAGCGCACCTACATGCTCCGGTCTTGCCTGTACCGCGTTTCAGGCCTCGCCTAAATATTTGTTCGATTCGATTTCTTCAGTCCGCGCCAGGACTAAGACAGGCGGAAACTATTGCATCCCTTCACGTTCAGTTTCGGCCTGAACTGATGGACTGACAGTCCAAAACTGAAGGAAAACTGTACGTGAAGGGGTACCTCCCCACATATCACCTAGAGGCTTCTTGTTTTTCCTGTTGAACTCTGGCGTAATTTGAAGTTTCTTGAATGGTGTCGTTTTGTTGAAGAATGACAACTCGAATTCAGAATCTTTTTTATGTATGTGATGATTCCAGCTGGAGATTCCTGTAAACACCAGTGAATTCGGCCTACAAAAAAAGAACTCTCTGACAAACCTCAATTGATTCATGTTACATCAATCCGAATTTCCTGTACGAGATCCCAATTTGTTTTATCATTCGCTGGAAGTATAGAAGGCGACCAGGAATTGAAAGTCATCATCTGCAAAGCCATATATTCACAGGGCTCTTATGACTGGTGGATTCAGATAATCTGCTTCATGTGGTAATCTGCATTGATACATTTAGGATATTACGTATTATTCGAATGTCTTTTCTGATGAATGAAGCTTTGAAGGGGATCACCAAGGTAAAAGTACCTACTCACTGATACCTACTTCTTTTTCCCCTGTTTTTCCATTGAACAAGATATCACCTTCAGTATTAATCCAATTATCAATGAATGCTCAATCGCTGTAGACTAGTCGTTAAGTAGAATATTCAACTCAACTCGATGTAACTCCACATACCCTGATAAATCACCTCAACAGTAATGGTTTCTACACAATTGCATATGCAGATGACATAGTTATTCTGCAGACCGGCAAATTTGTGAACACACTGTGCGATAGAGCGCAGGATGGTCTCAAATTAGTAGAAACATGGTGTAAAGAACACTCACTGTTGATCAATCCCAAGAAGACGGAGATGGTCCTTTTCACTAGGAAAAGAAGCTTATCGGGCTTGAAACCCCCCGAAATCTTCAAAAGCAAACTAAACTTCTCTGAAGAGGTGAAATACCTCGGTATTACCCTCGACAGGAAGTTAACATGGAACTCGCACATTCAGAGCAGAGCAAAAAGAGCATATGTGGCCTATGAGCAGTGTCGGAGGACAGTGGGACGCACATGGGGCCTCTCGCCCCGTGTAGTCACCTGGATCTACACTGCAATAATAAGACCTATGCTAACGTACGGAGCCATTGCATGGGGACCGAAAACTCTACAAGCAACGGCCATCCAAAAACTATACCAAATACAGCGAATGGCTTGTCTGAACATCACAGGAGCCATGAGAACAACACCAACCGCAGCAATGGAATTAGTTACTGGTCTGACACCTCTGGACCTGCACGTCAAGGAGGTTGCGCTAATGGCTATGCTACGATTGCGCACGGCTGGTGTAAACCCCGAGGTAGGAATGGGTCAACTGAGGCGGGGCCTGTGGAGGGAGGCACTCACTGCGGTGCCTCTGCTACTAGTCCAGCAGCCACCGCATGATTTTTCGAGTGATTAATAACAGGCTGAATCTCCGTGAGTAGGTTCGGTTCGACGAGACGCCCAAGTTTTCCCTCTGTGAAAATTCTCGTTAGAGGTAGCTAACGTAGTGCGCAGGTGTGAAAAAAGTGTTACCGTGGTATCGACAACTTCCAAGCGTAGGACTAGGAAAACGTGCCACTAAATTTGTAGGACTATGTGGCCATTTCATTATACAAGTATTTACTAAGCTGCATAAAAAAAAACAGCTGGTTAATGATAATTTCCATGACCTCGTTTTTTCGATATATTCGGAGTGGAGGACGCTCCAGTCAAACCATCCATTTTGTAGGACAATTGTTTTTCCGAGTGTATTATCCAATTATCTCAATATGTGAATAAAATAATCACTATCAGTCCGACAATTTCGATACCCCGCCGAATCGACATGTTTCACACCTGCGCACTACGTTAGCTACCTCTAACGAGAATTTTCACAGAGGAAAAACTTGGGTGTCTATTCAAACCGAACCTACTCACGCAGATTCAGCTTCTTATTAATCACTCGAAAAATCAGGCGGTGGCTGCTGGACTATACAGGCAGCCAGTGACGCAATTGAACCCAGGTTTGTGTTTAATAAACCCTACAAAATACGAATAAAACAGAACACTGAGGCGGATGCTGCAAATGCAATACTCATATACATAGACGGCTCAAAAACTAAAGAAGGATTAAGTGGGGAATGGGAAAAATACCAGCGTGGTTCAAACAGAACTGGCTGGTATCTCAATCGCCACAAAAGAGCTAACCAATAAAGGAGTTTCTGGCAAAGACATAATAATCTACACTGACAGTAGACAAGCCCTACTAACCTTGAATAGACAACGTATTATCTCAGGGTTAGCACTAGAGTGCCACCAAGATTTAGCTAACGCCTCGGTAGATAATAATATCGTACTAAGGTGGGTGAAAGGGCACGACAGGAGCAAAGGTAACCGCATTGCTGACTCTTTGGCCAGGATGGCGGCTGGAATGAACATTTTGGGACCAGGTGACACCCATGGCTTGACGACTTCGACAATTGCGGAACTAGCCAAACGTTACACCCATACTCAAACCCTCAAAAGATGGGATGAAACCAAAGGATGCAGTTTTGCCAGGATCACCCTGGGCGACCCTGAGAAGCTGGATCCAAATAAATATTTGGCGATGACCAGGAAGAACCTACGTTTAACAGTGGGATTTCTGACTGGACACTGTCAACTAAGGAAACACCTCCATATTATGGGGCTAGTGGACACACCTCTATGCAGGATGTGTGAACAGGAAGATGAAACTGTCAGGCATGTCTTATACGAATGTCTGGAGCTATCGTCGATAAGAGAGTGTGTGTTCGGTGAGTCTTGGCCTACACCTGCATATATTAAGGAGATGTCCCCTGGTGACCTGTCCTCCTTCCTGGATAAGGCAGGATGGACAATGTCCTAGGAGGGCGACTCCTTGGGAGGATGTACAATGGGCCATATTGTGGCCTAAGTGCTGTGGGTCTATACTCACCCTCCCTACTCTACAGATACAGAACTCCACATGATCGAGTTTGAACGATTGTTCAGAAATGATGAGGAGGAACATCTTACCAACATATATAGATCATTTGATTCTACAGTGTGTAAAGGATATACATGAAGAAAGCATCAGCGTTCAGAGTGTATACAATATCTTTGATTTTCAAGCCACTGAGCTAGCCAATGTCTTATTTCTTACGGTTTTATGAGAAGGTTGTAATCTACCGTTTTGAAGTGAAAGCTGAGAATCTCAAGGGTTCGTGAGTCCCAGGATTCCTCGGAAATAAAGCAAATCAATTTCAACTGGCAACTTATATTAACTACCACAACTGTACCTAGTGTGCTTATATATTCTTAACCTAAAAACGAATTTCCGCCGCTCCTATCACTCAATATAGTTTTTCACCCCAACGTCACTATGAGTACGCATAAATACCTCACTATTTATAGTCCCTGCTCTCCGGCTTCTCTCAGACTGGATACTTGTGCTTTCCCTGATTTTCTTCTCGATCATAAGATTTCCAGCTGGTAGGCTATCCTTCGCTTAGGCTTGGAAGGTATCGTCATTCACTATTATATCCACCACTGCGGCACAATTTCGACAGGCGGCAATATTTTACCACCGTCAACCCAGTCTCGTGCTTGTTTCAATACTTTCGTACTACACCCTTCAGTCACTCTCGACCGACTGACTTCCTTCGCTTAAAACTGCTAAGGTCCCTCTCTGCGGTCAACTACCTTTGTCTTTCACCCTGCCTATCGGGTACGCCCTAGACGCGTCGTCTATAATCTCGTAAGAATTAGGACCCTTCTTTGCTACCACCATCGCGGGTCCTTTATAGAGCAAGAAGAATTTTTTGATTTCTTTATGTTCGCTCGCAGACATGGGGTGTGTTCTGACCAAAACTTTATCACCTTCCTTGAAGACCACTATCTTATGTCTATTTGAATGACGAAGCTGACGTTTAGCGGCTTTGCTTAATAAATTATCATGGGCCAGAAATACTACGTCGCTCGGATCCGGCCCTGGACTGTCTGACGGAGGTACTTCTACGTTTGATAAGAATGGGTTCACGGCGCGAGTCCCAAAATGCAAAAATTCCGGAGAGAATGATGTACCGCTATGAATTGCCCGATTCAACCATCTGTGCACATCCGACAGGACAGTTGCCCACTTCGTATGTTTCTCGTGACACAAAGTCCGGAGTATTCGACCTATCTCGCGGTTAACTCTCTCGGTGGGATTACCCTGAGGATATTATACCGATGTATGGCGTGCTCCGATCTTCTTTCGCCCTAGCCCCTCATACCACTCTTTACTGGTAAATTGAGTTCTGTTATCCGAGAGGATTACTGACGGTACCCCAACATCCGGAAAATATTTTTCGTTCAAACATTTAAGAATGGCCCTAGTTGTCGCTCGTTTCAGGGGATACATTGAGACGTATTTACTGAACGCGTCGACACAAACTAATAGCTGGTTAGCGCCACCGCGCGATTTTGGAAGCGGACCAATCAGGTCCAAACACATAATTTCATTTATTTTCCCCGGAACGATGCTATGCATTTCCCTGTGCGAATATGGCGATACTTTTGCCTTTTGGCATATATCGCAACACGTCACTATTTTTCGACACGTACGCCGCATTTTTGGCCAAAAATAAACACGAGACAGTTGCTGAAAACATTTTTCGGCCCCAAAATGTCCCTGTTCTTGATGTTCTTGCAGCACCAACTCTCGAATCTGTATCATAGGAATGCATAATTTATATCCCGAATTTGTTACCGTCCCTTTCCTAAACAGTAATCCTTTATAAATAACAAACCATTTATTATAACGATTTGGAGATTCGTCCTGTCCTAACTTCTTCATATTATTCTTACAGAATTGGTCTTCAACTAACCTGCTCATATTCGCAACAATTGCTCGACTCAGTTCTGAACTTCTCAGAGCATATATCAAGATAACCGTATTTTCCGGAATTTCCAACAAACTATCCCCATCTTTGATTGGATACCTCGAAATCATATCCGCGAGCTTATCCTCTGTCCCTTTACAATAGCGGATTTCATATTGTCATATTCCTGCATATATAATACCCATCTCGACAATCGTGCCGACAATAACCGACAAGATTTTATAAACGATAAGGCCTTATGATCGGTCAACACCACTAGCAGGCGACCTAAAATGAAAACACGCCACTTTTTTAACGCAAAAACAACAGCGGCAGCTTCTTTTTCGGTAACAGTATACCGGAGCTCTGCGCCTTGCATGGTACGGCTTGCGTAGGCGATAATATCCTTCTCCCCGTTTACTTCATAAGGTTGAAATAAAATTGCTCCAAGAGCGAACCCAGAGGCATCCGTCTGAATATAAAACGTTTTCGTAAAGTTTGGATGCTTCAGTAGGGTAACATCCAAGAACGCTTCCTTTACTTTCCTAAATGCATCGGATTCTTCCACCCACCATCTCCAAATTTGATCGTTTTTCAAGAGGCCCAACAATGGCCCTGTAAGTTTAGCGTAATTATTACAAAACCGCGCATCGTAATTTATAACACCTAAGAACGCTCTCAGCTGGCGCACGTTTCGTGGGGTTGGAAATTTTTCTGTCGCGGCTATTCGTTCTGGATCCATCTGGCACCCCTCTGGTGACAGAATGTTGCCCAAAAAGTGGACTTTCCTCAGAGCAAAATGACATTTTCTTAATTTCAAAGTCATCCTCGCTTGGCGGAATCTATCAAAAATTTTCTCTAGTTGGCGCAGATGATATTCCGGAGATTCTGAAGATACTTAAATATCATCCACGTAAGCAATTATCCAGTCTTTCACTTCGTTACCCAGTATTTTCTCTAGCCCACGAATGAAGCTTCCTACTGACGTCGAAAAACCAAAAGGTAAAACTGAAAACACGTAGGTTTGACCCTCGAACAAAAAGCCCGTATATTTCTGGCATTCCCTTCGGATAGGTATTTGCCAATATGACGCGGTTAGTTCTAAAGTACTCAAAATTTGACCCTGCGAAAAGCTATACACCATTTCTTGTGGGTTGGGTGGCATTAAATGATCTTTGACCATCCGTGAGTTCAAGTAACGAGCATCCAAACATACTCTTACAGAGTTATCTTTCTTTCAAACAAGCACTAAAGGACTGATATATTCTGTCTGGCGTTTAATAATAACCCCCCCACTCCAACATTTCTTCGATTTGTCGTCGGACCACACTCTTATATACATGCGGGATTGGGTATGCCCTCTGGAAAAATGGCGATGTATCATGTAGAATAATTTCGTGCTGATATAATTCTGTCCTACCGGGCTGATCCGAGAAAATATCGCGGTAGCTCAATAACAGATTTTGTAATTTTGTTTTATCTTCTATATCGAAGTATTCTGATTCCGATACTACATCTTCTATTTACTTTTCCGAATGATATTTCGGTTCGGGTTTTCGCGAATAGTAGCCCACCGGTTCTTCTTCCACAATCTCGCTGATAGAGATGTGCATCCTCAGGTTCGGTTCACCTAGAAATGATATTTGACCCTGCTCGCCATTGAAAATACCTAAAAGTGAATTATCATTGAAGTCGATAACTTCCGTATTATCCCTCAGCCAATCACATCCTAGAATAACGTCGCGAGCTAACCCCGGTATGACAAGAAAACTGTATTCGAAAGAAAAACCCCCCAGTACAAACGAGAGAAATACCTGCTCTCTAACTACGGTAGACTTGGAACCTAGAGCTCCCATAAGCTTAGTACACTTACAGGGTAATATTGGAATGGATACATTCTTTTGCAAAATTCTTTTCCAAAAATTCTCGCTTATACCTGTAACTTGAATCCCCGAATCAACGAGAGACCTTGTTTTCTCCCCTTCAATCTCTACTTCGACTGTCGGTAACAGCGCAACAGTTTTCAGCTTTGGCTCCTCCTTTTCTAGAAGCTCATCCGGATCTCTAATAAATACTGTAGATACCTCCCTTCTCTCTGAATTTGCATTTCTATTTCGATCACTCCTTTGATTATCCCCAGAATTCCCATTCGAAACATGTTGGCGATTCGACCTACTATAATTTGCCGATACCTCTGGACCCCTATTTTCTCTACTACGCCACGACTCTGATTGTCTAACCCTATCACTTCCCCTATTATTTATGTTACTCGAATCTATACCCCCTCTTCCAACAAATCTATTTCTCGTAAGTGCACTTCAACTTCTTCCACCGTCTTCAAAGCTGAACTCACCAACCCCCTTCGAATATCGTTTGGAAAATGATGAATGCACATTTTTATAAGTTCATCATTTGCAATTGGTTGTGACAAATATTTCGCTTCTTTAACTAATTTTAATCAATAGTCCGCCCGGGACCCCCTTTCGTATACCCCGAATTTCATTTTTGAAAAGGTTTCTCTTTCTTTTTCGATCCCCCAATACCTCTCCAGAAATTCGTCTTCAAATTGTTCATACGATGTAAAATCTCTCATTTCCGCCCAGTTTAGAGCCGACCCCTTCAAGCAGCCCGTTGCAAAATAGACTTTTTGCTCCTCCGGTACGCCCGCCAGCTTCGTCCATTAGTGATGAAATTTTTTCAATGATTACTACCGGGTGTAGTACCTCGTTAGGCGAGAAATGCGTGTTGAAACC